>CABHPP010136702.1:23166-45382 GCA_902168425.1 Peromyscus attwateri
ATAAAGTTGCCTAGGGGTCAGAGCTATTAGCAAGTCATAGCGAAAGCTGGGCGGTGGTGGCACACGCCTTTAATCCTAGCACTCGGCAGGCAGAGCTAGGTAGATCTCTGTGTGTTCAAGGATACAGCCGGCATTGGAGACACACGCTCCAATGTGTGTCTGGAGGTCTGTACAGACAAGCAGTGATGAGGCAGTCATGTGGTTGGGTTTACAACCAATGAGAAGGCAGAACAGGAAGTCTTTATAAGACAAATGCACAGGAAGTAGCTCCCTTTTTGGAGAGGTCTCTTGGTGGAAGAGGCTAGCTGGAAGCAGGCGGGTAAGGCTCTTAGCTCTGACCTCTTAGGCTTTTATCTTTACATTGGCTCTGTGTTTCTTATTTAATAAGACAGTTGGTTACATCTACATTCCCAGATTTCCTTCTCTGCCCAGAAGTCCCACTTATACCTCCTGCCTCGCTACTGGCCATTTAGCTTTTTATTGCACCAATCACAGCAATACATCTTCACACAGTGTAAAAATATCCCACAACAGTGGAATATGTGGAGGGAGTAGCCGCCACTTCCAGGGCTATACCCCTCACCCCCCATAGCTTCTGTGAGGCTCTTGTGTCTTCTTGGTCTGCCACTGCTGGTGAACTGAACACCCTATATGAAGAGCAGTTCATCGGGGCCTGAGTAGTAGGGTTTCTGTCTGTGCATGTCCTAGACAGCAAATGAGATGAATTAAAGTAAGCCACCACAATCCAAAGGCCTGAGCCATAGACAGAAGTTTTTTGAGAACTAATATAGTCAAGTACTGTAATCTATTTTATCCTGTTTGAATGTTTAAAATCAGAGATTTTTCCAGTCCTGAAGGACCATTTAGAAGGGCCAGCAAGGACAGCTGACATTGAGTAGGGTTGTTCTAGGACCAAAGAGAGTTCTCCTCTCACTGTCCTAATGGTGAAAATCAAACCCCACACCCTGTGTCTGGGGCTCACAGAGTCAAGCCAAACCTGGGGCCACTGAGAATAACCCTTTCCCTGTATGCAATGATGATACACAGGGGTGTCAGTGTAGGGAGCTGTCCCTCCCCTGGTCTCTTGTGCATGCTGGCCACTGGCAGGCGATACACTGGCACATCCCAGCAGTAAGCACATCTTCCTGCCCAGGGTTCTGGGCGTGACTGTGTGATCCAAGTTTTACTCTCTCTTGCTGCTAAGACCCCTTCTGCTCTCACAGGGAGCCTGGGCTCGCCTATGAGAAGACCAGCCCAGTGATGGTGAAGACAGGTCAACCATCCCTGCAGTGTTCCCTGTATGCCTTGTCTTCAAAGGACAGTCCTCCCCTGAGGGAACACTTGGCAACATCTGGAGATACTGTTGATTTTCCTGTTGAGAGCTTGTGGGCAGAGGTAAGGGATGCGAGTTCAGTATATAACAATGGCTAGTCCCTACAACAACGACTTGCCTTGTCCTGAAGGCTGGCAGTGCTGGAGTAGAGAAAGCCTGTCTCAGAACAAGCCCCCAGCTGACCTCCCCACTAACAACATCACAGTGAGTGAATCTGGGTAACACCAATAGGAGAGCAGCCTATTGATACCAGGTTAAGAACCATGAGGAACAATGACTGCTGTAAACCTTTGTGTTGGAGACAACTTTATGCAGCAAAGTCTGGAACTGGATACTCGGTTGGGGTAGTCATGGCAGCGTACGTGTGCACATATGCATCCACGTATGTGGCTGGGAGTGCAGGGTGGCTAGTCACACATTACAACAGTCTGAGCCGCACATAGAGATTTTCTTAGTGCTGTTTGCAGACATGCACATACACACAAGTATACATACATACACACATGCACACAAATATACACATACATGCAAACACATACACACACATTCACACATTATAGACCAATAGCTCCTCTAAGCTCTCCAAAAGTCTTAGTTCCTTTAACCCTCATAAAAACCCATGAGATGGCCGGGCGGCCATGGCACACGCCTTTAATCCCAGCACTCGGGAGGCAGAGCCAGGCAGATCTCTGTGAGTTCGAGGCCAGCCTGGTCTAAAGAGCAAGATCCAGGACAGGTACCAAAACTACACAGAGAAACTCTGTCTTAAAAAAAAAAAAAAAAGTCCATGAGATATTGCTTCCATTTTATAAAGGAGAAACTGAGGCTCAGGATGATTAACTTGCCCAAGATCTCATGGTCACTAAGTGGGGTCAGAACTTTGCCGTTAGGCATGGAGTCCACATACTTGTCCCCTTCTTTATGCCTGTTGCCTGCCAGGGGCTCCTGTTGGCGTCTCTGTGTACTTAGTCCTTTCTAGGTCCAGCTGCCCTTCCTACCCCATTGCCCTCGACACCTGGACACAGCTGTGCTGGCCCAGGTGTGCCTCTCATGACACAAGTGCTTTACACACGACTCTTCAGGAGTGTGAGGCATGGCTGGGGTCTTGGATGCTTGGATGCTCATTCGAGGTGAGACTCTGAACAAATTCCTGAGTTTCTAGGAGCCTGAGCTTCCTTTCTGGCGGAATGGAGCAGACTGCAGTGTCCGGCAGCAAGGGGAATGCAGGGCAAAGTCCTTGACACCAGCGACACAGGCAGCAAGGGCAGAGGGCCACTGGTCTCTCAGAAATCACGGTATGTGGGAAATGAGACACAGTAAACACAGAAGGGAGGGAGTGCTGAGTTTCACTGTGGCCCCCACAGTGTCTGTAAGGATTATGTCAGAAATTGGCTGTGCAACCATTTCAAGTGTTTGGTGGCTTGGGCTTGGGAGAGATTAGTGGAGCCTTCATCCCGGCCTGCCATGGACGAAGTCTTAAGTCCATGGCTGTGACTTTGAGATCCCAGTGGTGGGAGGAAGGCAGGGGTTGTCAGTAGGTATGGGTGACCTTGAACACTTCCAGAAATAAAAAGTGACTTTTCTTCAGGACTTCAGCATTTCAGCTGCAGGGGTGCCCTTGGATGCCCTGTTGGCCCTCCTTGTCATGGATGAGCCCAGTCAGTGGGGGACATGGAGTGTGTGGAGGGAGCTGGGCTCCAGCGGGCCACCGCCCCACTGTCTGAAGACAGTTACATTGCTGTTTCCGCCATCACTGTGTAAAGGCCGCCACTCTACAGCCAGATGCCTGGTTCCTCCTCCACCAGTGATAAGAACAGACTGACCCTCTCTCACAAGTTCACTGTGAGAACTGAGTTAAAGTTGGTATAGAAGGACCCCATTTCATTTATTTTTTAACTTTAGACAGTTAAGTATAGATGGACATGTGTATCTTTTAAGACAGGGACTCACATACCAAGGCTCTGGTTGCTAGCTGCCCCAGGCATCTCTCTAAGCATCTAGGGGCCAGAGGGACAAATGTCACAGCTGAAGGTAATTTATCTCTTAGGAACCCTGGGATTTTCCTTTATCCTGGAACTACTAAGTAGACCAGGCTGGCCTTGAACTCACAGAAATCTGCCTGTCTCTAACTCTCTAGTGCCAGGATTAAAGGCGTGTGCAGTACCAGGCCTGATCACATTGCTGTTTTTAACCAAAACTACAAAGGGAACAGGTGGTCCCTGTGGACAACTGGAAACATACAGAAAAAAGACAAAATTAAGTTTAGCCTAAGTCCTACCTCAAGAACTGTGGCTAGCATCCTAGAGTGCAGCCCTTACAGACTTCCCCATTCAATATACCTGATGAACACCTATGCACACACATTTAAACCAGAAGCTCCGCACTCAGCCTCTGGGCCCCACAGAGGCCAGCTGAATGGGGCCCAGAATCACAGTGGGCTGCTCAGAGCCCAGGCCTGTGGGAGGTCAGGACAGGACCTCTCTGCCTGACTCCAGCCCTCAGCTTGGCCTGAAGCAGGACTCTGCACGCGATGCGCGTCAGGCTGCTCCTGGTCCCCATACATGGGGCAGCTTGTTGTTTGGGGTGATTGTGTTGGAAGGAGAACCTGCAGGCATGTTGGAAATGAATTAGGCCTTTGTGTGAAAAGCCACACTCAACTATGACCCAGCTTCTGGTAACCCGCTCTAAAAGCCGAGTAATAACCGAAATATGGAAGGAGGGGCAGGAGCCCGCGGAACATCTCCAGCTTAACAACACTGGAACTTACTGACCGCACAGGGTGGCACCTAGCCCAGCTCTCTGCCCTGCTTCTTCCCCTCTTTAATCAGGCTTCCTTGATTACTGCCAAACCTAAGACAGTGGGATACGTGTCGACTCCCCCACTGAGTTTCTCACAAATCTTAACAGTCAGAATGCCTATGGTATGCTGGGTACATATTCTGTGCCAGCCCCTGAACAGAAATTATATTTACTCCTCATCTTGCTTGAAAAACAGACAGAACTATTGCTCAGCCAGGTCAGTGACTCACTCGGGCTCTGCTCTCACTGAGCCTAGAAGTTAAACCCAGCATCTAGTTCCTGAGACTTTAGCATAGAATTGTTTTTGTTTCATGCATCATGTGTGTGATTTTTTTTTTTTTAATTTTGAGACAAGGTCTCACATATTCCAGGCTGGCCTTAAACTCACTATGTAGTCCAGGATGATGCTGTACTTCTGATCTTTCTGCCTTCCCCTCTTGAATACTGGGATTGAAGGCGCACACCACCAAGCGGGGTCTACGTGGTGCTGGGTCCCAGGGTGTCTCATCACTTCCCTCTCTGGGAAGCAATAACTTCCTCAGCTACAGTCAATGGCTGTTCTCTTGCCCACCTGTCTATCAAAGGTCTTTCCTGCTCAGTGCTATCATACTAACTTTCTTCATCTTTTCAGCTCACTGGTTTTGTAGTTTCATTATTGGTGGGTACAGTGGGATTTGGAAAGACCTGTCACTTTTGCATAATAGAACTAAGGGCTGAAGGTGGTGCTTCATCATTTCCCTTGACTGTGGCTGACAGGGCTCCTCTGTGCATCACCTAGTCTCACCTGCATGTCTTCCTGAGCTGGCAGCTGGGCTGGGAACACAAGGGGGCCTTGTTGGCATCTTGTGCTTGATGCTAGCTGTTGACCAAGATGTCTCAGTTCTCCTGGTTGCCCCTCATGTTCCAACTAGCTTGAAAGATTATTGAAGGGGTACTTTCAGGGCAACAGGGCAGAAGTTATATACAACATCACTTCAATAAATGGGATCAGCTAAAATGAATCCCGGCTTCCTTGAGTCCTTTTGTCAGGATATTTTATCAAAGCACATAAAAGTGACCAATATGAGCAGAACTTGCTCTTCACCAGGGAGCCTCTCTCCAGCCCCAGCATGCCCTTCTCCAGTTCACAGCCTTCATCAGATTTTCAGATGTCTTCCCACCCAAACTTCTGGATAAGTAACACAACTCTAGGGCCCTAAGTCTTTCAATGTGCATGCCTCTACTGTGGTTTGGGCATAGAAGTGACACTGTGATGGAATTATGACCAGAGTAGGGAACCACTAGGATGTGAGAAGAATCCAGACGGTTTCTTCTGTCTGGTAGCAGATGAGCATCATAGGAGCGGCACTATACTCCACAGCTGTTGCTCAGGACTTCCTTTGTGACTTCAGTAGAGTGAGCCAGCTTTCACCTGGTCCATCTCATGTCCATTTAAAGTACCTGTCAGATTCCTAACACTCCTCACACTGCCCACACACCATAGCAGGGGAGCTCAGACTTGCTTGGAGAGTAGTAGGTATTTCTGAAAAGATGACTTGCTACTCCTTGAAGGTGCTTCCCACGCTGGCTCTTCTCAGTTTTGTTTTTGTTTTTGTTTTTTTGTTTTGTTTTGTTTTGTCATGTTCTGACTCAAAGGCAGAAGAAGAAATTTCCCTCAGGCTCTGAAGTATCTGCCGGCTGACCCCTCCTGGGGAGGGCATGCTCAGGTCTCCTGGGACACAAGGTAGCAAAGAAAAAGAGAATTCTGGACTCCACATGTTCAGTGTGAAATTTAAACAGATTCACTTTCTCCCTAGCTGGTCCGTTTCCCCCCTTCTCCTGTCCCCACCTATGCTTGTTCTCAGGTCAGGAATGAGGGAAGACAGCTGGGGGCCCATCAGCCTGACGACTGTCCCTCATGCTCTTCCCACAGGGACAGTCTGGTGGATTTCTTCCTCACAGTCTACTAGTCACTGAACCATCCCAACAGTCCAGCTGAAGGGGCAGAGGTCTTCCCAGTTCACAGTGTCTCCTGCTGAGTTCTAGAGAATGGGGAGGGCACAGGTCACACATCACAGCTGTTTGGAGCTGGCAACTCATCAACACTCTACAGATGTGGGTGCGATGTCACAGAGAGGTCGTAATAGGATTTCTGCCTCAGGCCCCGCTAGAACAGATCCTGGTTTTTCAGCCCTCATTGGATAAAAGCACTGAGGATAGGGAAGGGGCAGGGTTTGGTGGCAGGTAGTTAGGGTTCAAATCCTGGCTTTGAGCAATGGCAGGCAGATTCTTTAATCTCTTTAGGCTCTCTCTCTCCCGTATCTAGAGGGAGGATAATGCCTGTAATTTGAGAGGTATGTGGCTTTAAGCAGAGGGCCAGCATACAGCAAGTGTCCCTGAACACAGCTGTTGGCCTTCTCAATTCCAGTCAGCGCCAGCAGCCTTTTTGGCTCACTGTGGACCTTCTCTTGGCTCCTGTCCTCTCTTTGTGATCAACCCTCTTGCTGTTTCCCTTGAAGGATGGACACCAGCTGATTCCCAGCTGGCACATGAGCCAGGTACTCCTGTCTCTACTTGACAGTGTAGAAGCTGAGGCAAACTGGATGATTTCCCCAAGGCTCAAGCTATGGCACCACCAGGCTTTGAGTGTGGGTCAGATTCTAAATTCAGTCTCCAACAAATCTTCAGTCCATGGTCCTGGACCAGCTGTCACCAAGGGAGACCTGGATGTAGCCAAGTATTACTGTCACCAAATTCTTCCCAAGCAGTTTACTCCCTGGACTTTGAACAGGTGCCAAAGGGGTATGCATGGGAAGGCAGAAGAGGATACAGGCAATGCAGTGAGACCTTGAGCTGTTGCTGACTGTCCTTGCTACATAACAGGCTCCATGTAGGTCTTGAAGCTATAAGATGTTGTCCAATATGTAAAGCTCTGCACTAACCTGCCCATCCCACCCATGCACACTCTCTAAGCACAGGGGCCCTGCCTTGTTTTCCTAGATCTCCCTTAGTCACAACAGTGCTGGCCCCTCAATAACATCTGACTAACTGATTGACCCACAAACAGCCAAGGCAGAAGACAAAGGCCCCAGTGAACATAGAAGGAGTGTGCTGGGCTGCTGAAGCATGAGAGGAACCAGACCCTGGTCCAGGAAGCCTCCTCTGGAGAGATGGGGTGGGCTGGAGTTGGCTGATGAGAACAAACAGATAGCACAGGTGATCCAGTGGAGGGCTTCCATCAACCAGGAAGACCAACAGTAGAACCACATGGGACTGTTGCAGACCGAGGAGCTAGAAATTGTGGATGTTCAGCTTGGCTCCCCCAAATCCCATCACATCTGCCAAGATGTCAGAACAGACTCCGTAGCAGGGCCCTATCCAGGCAATGTTCCCTGCTTCTCCCTGCCTCCTCTCTCAGCAGGAAAAGCCTGGCCTCACCAGGAAGGATATGCAGGACAAGATGATTACAAGGATGGAAGTGAGACTGATGTGTGGACATGGGTGGAGGCAACTGAAGTATTCAGCTAGAGGAGAAAGGAACAAAGGGGAGTAGTCAACCATCTCTTCCTGCGTTGCAACAAGAAGAGCCCCCACCCCTTCTTCCTCTGAGCCTGGGCTCGCTCTCCCTCCATCTTTATCTCCTCCACTTTTGTGCTCTACTCACTTCCTACTACTTCATCTTTTATCACCATTAAGCACCTACTGTATGCCATACACTTGGCCAGGCTCTAGAGACCAAGGGGTCATGAGGAAGAAAAAGTCTATACCTAGATGACCATGCTCCAAAACCTCAGAGCTGTGGGTCCTGTGCCACACATCAGACGAGGCAGAAAGGACTGAGGCATCTGCAGTCACCCGGCCTGGTTAAGGAGAGTGAACTGCAAACCAGGGAAAACACATCCAGACAAGAATGCAAACCCAGCAAAGGCCCAGGTTGCAAAATGCAAAGTGGTTAGGCAATGATGGGCAGGCAGGCTTTGCTGAAACAAAAGGCAGGGCCCTGGGCAATATAATGTGGGCAGGATCGAGCAGCGCCCAGAGCCCAGGAACATAGAGAACATGGGCATTACTAGAGTCTAGCTCTCCCTGTGTTCAGAGTTGCACAGGTGATAAGTGATGTGGACCAATCAGTTGGCAGGGTGCTTGCCTAGCATGAACTGAGTCCTGGGTTCTCAATGCCTAGCCCTACAACAGAACCAGGCATATGGTGGCTGCCTATAATCCCCACTTGGGAGGTGGAGGTAGGAGGATGAGGAGTTCAAGATTATCTTCAACTATATGAGTTCAAGGCCAGCCTGAACTACAGGAAAACCTGTCTCAAACAAACAGAATACCACCACCATCAACAACAACAAAAAACAAATTCAGAGTGCTTCTCAGTCAAAGAAACTGAGTGACTAAAAAACCAGAAGATTCTTGATTGAAGGTGGTTTTGCCCAGGGGACATAAGGCAATGGCAGATAGGACTGCCCTTGTTCTAACTTGGGGTGCTGCTCCTGCCTCTCTGCCACAGGCCCAGGCTGTCAGTTCTGTCCTGGTCTGTCTGCTGGTTAACCTTGCCACTGTGCAGTGCAGACTGGAACAGCTGGTTTCACAGTCAGGATTGGAGAGACAGACGGAGAGAGAGGATGCCCTGGCAGGGGAGACGGAGACCACCTGGGCAACAGGCTGAACTCTTAGCTCATTGGGACACATCTGCCATTAATATTTGGGAGTGATCTAGGGGGTCTTTCTATACAGTAGTCCTGACCATGTATGTCTGGGATGTGGGAGTCAAACAGGACCTACTCAGCTGGGTGCCATGTGGGTGCTAACAGGTGTCCTGTGCTCAGGTTCTTCTTCCCACTCTCACCACTGAAGGTCTTCCTTATGAAGGCCAAGCCTTTTGTCTATATTGATTACTGTCATGTGCCCAGTGCCTGGCACACAGCATGTGTTCAGTTAACAAAAGTGTTGAATGGGAACTGGAGAACTGGGTCCGGTTTGCAGCTCCCAACTGTCTCTAACTCCTGTTCAAAGGGATCTGATTCCCTCCTCTGACCTCTGTGGGCACCAGGAACATGTGGTGTATACAACTACATACATGGAGGCAAACACTTGTGCACATAAAAGTGAATAAATATTTTTAATGTGGTAAATGAAGGCCAATGAGATGGCTCAGCACATAAACGAGCTTGCTGCTCAGCCTGGTGACCTGACTTCAATCTCTAGGACTCACACAATAGAAGAAAAAATCCTGGATTTTATAAGTTGTTCTATCTGTCTGTCTGTCTGTCTTTCTGTCTCTCATGCACACACATACATGTTAATTTAAAGTAAATTTAAAAATAAAACTGACCCTGCTCTCCACCGGGGGTTCAGGAACTGGGGTCATAGGCTGCTGCCTTGGTCTCTCCCCGTCTAAAGCAGCAAGAGGACAGATGTTTCCCTGCTGAAATGTGCAGCATTTTTGTTTTCACTATTCATAACCGTCATTTTGAAATAGCTTCATCATTCTCACACAATTATTCCTGAAAAAAACCTAGCATAATGAAGGGGTCAAGGCAGTGTGATGCAACAGGCCAACCACTTAGCAGCCAAATGAAATTGTAGCCACTTGACAGGACATGGCTCGAGCAAAGGGCTCACTGCCTCAGGAACTGCTGCCCGGCGCTGTGACACAGGGCTCATCCTGTGGGGTGCGGTGCAAGCTGAGGCCACACAGCTGGCAGGGCTTCAGTCACTGCCTGCTTGCCTGAGGAAGCCCATTCATCACAGCACTGACCACCAGGGCCTGGTGACACAGGGAGCAAGGACCCAGCCAGAGGGCAAATGCCAAGGGTCCCCCCCCCCCCCCCCGAAACAAACGCAAGAAAATAAGCACTGTAGAAGCAGGGGCCCATGCCAAGCCAGAGTTAGCAGGTAATTCTGTGTTAGCAGGGTGGTGAACAATAAGGGGTATGGGGGTCTGTTACCCCCGAGGCAGTGGCCCATGGGGTTTTAATGTAAGCCTGGGCTCACGGTTTGGGCTAGGTAGAGCAAAGTTCTCAGTCAGACTCCTGGGCAAGTCTTAGCTGAGCTGCAAGCTGCCAGTGTCCAGGCTGCTGAAGCCAAGGAGCTCTTACTGTCTCTCTGAGCTGTGTGGCAGCAGTCATGTATGACGAGTATTATAAAAAGTTACACGGAGGATGTCATGATAGTACACTGTTAGGCCCAGCACTTGGAAGGCAGAGACATGGGGATCTCTGTGAGTTCAAGGCCAGCCAGCCTGGTCTATGTGGCAAGTTCCAGGCCAGCCATGGCTACATAGTGAGGCCTTGTCTTTAAAAAAAAAAAAAGTCTATGTGGCAGGCTGGGGTGATGACTCAGAGGGTAAGTGTGTACACGGTGCAAGCATAAGGGCCTGAGTTCAGATCTCCACCATCTGTATAAAAACATTGGCTTCAGGCCAACCAAGATGGCCCCACAGGTGAGGACACTTGCCACCAAACCTGACAACCTGAGTTCAGTTGTTAGAGCCCACATGGTAGGAGGGGAGAACTGACTCCTGCAAGTTCTTCTCTGACTTCCACATGCATGCTGTGCATGTATGCCCCCCCTAAATAAATAAATGTAGAAATGCTAGCTAGACTCAGCCCCACCTCCTGTAACCTCACGGATGGAGGAGAGTGCTATGGGATGTCTTTCTGCATGCTGTGAATATGTGTGGCTGTCACTAGATAATAAAGCTGTTTTAGCCTATGGCAAGAAAGCTTACAGTCAGGTGGGAGATCTAAGCAGAGATACAGAGAGTAGAAGGGTGGAGTCGGGAACAAGCCAGCCCACCACCAAAGGAACAAGATGCCAGCAGACCTGCAGACCGGTAACACCACGGCCACGTGACAACATATAGGTTTATAGAAATGGGTTGATTTAAGATGAAAAAGCTAGCTAGCAAGAAGCTGAAGCTAGGCCATACAGTTTGTAATTAATATAAGCCTCCAAGTGATTATTTTACAAATGGCAGCAGAACCATGGGGCTGGGTGGGACCAAGAAACTTGCAGTTACAGGAGAAGAATGTCTCTAGGAATAAGGCAAAGAGGATTTCCTCCTCTGGCCTGCACACACACACACACACACACACACACACACACACACACACACACGATGCTGTACCTTGCAGGGTATGTGCCTTCATTAATAACTCTGGGGAGGTCCAAGGATACACACATCATGTAGGTGTCTGAACAATGACATCAGATAGGTGAATTCATAATCATTTCATAATCAGGCAGCATTCTTCTGTTTATAAAATTCTTTCATATACATGTAATCTTTAAATAAAAGCGACATTCAAGTATTATTACTCTCATTTTATAGAGGCTCAGAAAGGGTAGATGAACCATCAGCTTGGATCAGCTCTAGGCTCTGAGGTCAGACTTCTGTGGTGTCTGCTACTAGACACAACTGTTTCTCCCCATCATTTCCCTCCCGTTCTCTTTTGGAGTCAGCTTTGGGGTCCACTTGTATGTTTGTGCTGTTACCCACTCTCTCCCAACAAATTCAAGCAATCCCCTCCCTATTTCTGAAGGAGGCAGCCTAGAATGTAGAATTCTCTCAAAGCAAATTCATGTTCCAGGGTTGATCTGGTCAACTGCTCAAGCTAGTGTTCCTCCTCAAGGATAGCTGGAAGGCAGGACACCTTGTCCCTCACTGCCCTGATGACCTGTGATCCTGAGTTAGGCAGACACAGTCATTCTGACATGTGTGAGCTGCCTAAGAAGGTGTCTAGCCACTCTCCTAGGTGCCCACGGAAGGATGAATGAAGTTCAGTGCCTTGAAAGAACTTTTCAACTTTACCTCTCAGTAAAGTTTGCATAAGGATTCTGGATGCTGGGGATAAAACAGAAGATAACTTTAGTCTGTAAAAGGATTAAAATACTCTCTGATTTTTAATTGACAGCTCACATATTACCAATTAATTTCATATCCATTCCACTTTAATCCTTATAGTGCAAACAGCCTCATAAGCTGTTATTACCCCAACTGTTTACTTATTTATTGTATTGTAGATATGTGCATGGTATATGTATATGGTGTATACAAGCACACTTTGTGTGAAGGCCAGAGGGAGGATCTGGGTGGCTTGTTCACTTTCTGCCACAGTCCCTTGAGACAGAGTTTCTCAATGAACATAGAGCTAGGCTGTCAGCCACTGAGTCCCAGGATCCACCTGTCTCTGCCCCCAATCAATCGGGGGCTACAGGTTTGTGTGGCCACATCTAACTAATGTAGTTGCTGAGGACTTGAACAGCAAATGCTCTTATCTGCTGAGCCATCTCTCCAGCCCATTATTCCAGTGTTAAAAATGGGGAAAACTAAGGACTGGAAAGATGGCTCAGTGGTTAAGAGCTCACACTGCTATTTCAGAGGACCTAAGTTCAGTTTCCAGCACCTTATCAGCCCGCTTACCATAACTGCAGCTCTGGGTGTTCCAACACCCTCTTCTGGATTCCTCTGTTACCTGTATTCACACGTGCACATGTCTATACACACATACACACACACACACACACACACACACACACACACATACACACACTTAAAAATAAAATAATCTTTTTAATGGAGAAAACTTTAGTTACAAAGACGGCTTGTCTGATGCCACAGGCTGACACTTGGCAAAGCTGAAAAAAGATTCATTTTATCTGAGAAGTCCAAGTCTTCCCAGATAACAACTTCCCATGGTTGAGGAGTTAGTTAATAGTAAATTCAAAGGCTGATTAGAGCTAGGGCCTTTGAATGGGAATCTTACTAAATTCCTGTAAAATTATTACTCATCTCTTCTCCAAAAAAACCAGAAATGCAAGCTAGCAGCATTTAAGTGGCACCACAGCCTATGAGCAAACATCACCGCATGCAGATGGACAGAAGCCACTGTTTACTGTTAGGTCCATGGGTACTCAGGACTTGGACTTCAAGAAATTCCAGGCCAGCATTACTTTGATGAGTCGTACACAGCAACACTGGGTTTTGGGACTGGATGCCTGAAGAACTGAAAAATGAATGTGAATCACAGTCCCTGTCTTCAAGGAGTTTATAGTTTGGTGGGAGGTGGGATTTGTCATGAAATCTTGAACAGTAATATACAAAACAAGATGATGGGCCGAGGGTGTGGCTCATTGGTAGAGTGCTTGTCTATTATGCACAAAACACCCTGGGTTCAATCCCTAAAACCATATATACCAGACATGACAGCACATTAATCCCAGCATTCCAGAGGCAGAAGTGGGAGGAGCAGAAGTTAAAGATCATTCTTGGCTACACAGCAAGTTTCAAGATAGCCTGGGCTACATGAGAGTGTCTCACAAACAAAAATGCCCCAGAATAAAATCAAGTACCCATTTATTTGGTACACAGTTTAAAGAGGCTTCACAGAGGAAGCAAGTCTAGAGAGCTGTAGCATTTGAAGGATGGAGAAAGTATTTCCAACTTGGTGAAAGATGAAGGTCTAAGCATCAAGCAGGTGTTGGAGATGCCTGGTTCCCACCCACCTACATTCCCAGAGGTGTACCGTATATACTGTATATAATGTGCATACTGTGTCTACTGTATTGCCATACCTGGGTCACTGGATAAGCCAGGGTTTCACACAGCTCAGCCTTTGCACCTATTTCCTCTTTTGGAATGACCCGCCCTCTCATTTCCTTGTCCTCCCATCTCTAGCACCTCATCTACCTGTTAAACACTTAGCTAGTTGTCAGCTCGACCTCATTTCCTCTGTGATGTCATCTCTGGCCCTCTGTAAAGCTTTGTTCCCCTCATGGCATAGAGTAAGTGGCACAATGATAGGTCTGGGTACTAGGGGTCTCTACAGGAATAGAACTGATATAAATGAATATACACTAAGGAGATTAGATAGGCTGATTCCGTATGCTGTGGGTACTCCAATGGCTGTGACACACTGGAGAGGCCGAGACACAGTAGCTGTTCAGTCCTTGAGGCTCATACCACAACAGTCTCAACCTGGTGCCAAAGGCCTGGAGGATTCTGGAGAGCCACTGGTCTTCAGACCACGATGGAAGTCTGAAGAAGCTGGGGTCTGATGTCAGTGAAGGAATACAGCAGAAGGAGAAGCAGCAACACAGCCAAGCTCCCGAACAGGGTAGATGAACTCCCCAGTAACAGGAAGTGGGGGAGACCTCTCTTGAACCTCCTTGTATCTGAGCTGGGTTGCCATAGGAAGGTGCAGTCCACATTTAGGATGAGTCTTCTAATTTCAATTAATTTGATCAAGGAAATTCTTCACAGGTGTGTCTATCAATTTGCCTGTCACTTGATTCCAGACCTAGGCAAGTTGACAACCAACGTTAGCCTGTATCCTCATGGAACCACAGCCGTTTGTCAAAAGATGGAAATACTGAATGACTGGCTCTGCAAAGAGCTTGCCCTGCCATAGGTTCACTGGAATCAGCTCTATCATGACCAGTAACTCTGACCAGAGCGCAGTTCTTCTTAGATGAGGGATTGCTGAATTGTTTGCATTCCATATTATAATAAAAGCACATACATAGTAAATATTTATCTTATAAATACATTATACACAGATACTAAAGGCTAGCAATGACATCGTAGGTGTTTTGTCTCAGCCTTGTTTCATTCAAGTCTGTGAGGCCGAAGCATGAAGTGGTCAGCAGGATTAGTTCAGGGCGGCTGCAGTGTCTACAGAACAGCCAGACAGGGCCCAGAGGTTTAAGAGGAAAGCCCAGGACAGACACACAGCAGGGGCTAACAGGATACTGGCAGAATCTAGGAAGGAAAGAGAGGAGGCTTGAGAAGTGAGGGGAGCCAGATCTCAGAAGGAAGGACAATGAAACTTAGAACCTCATTTGAGCCAGGTACACTCTGAGTTCTGCTCTGTAAAGAGAGAGGCCCCAGCTGAGATGTTGAGAATGAGAAGAACGAGAGACTAGAGGCTGGGAGGCCAGCTTCAAGGCTGTGACAGAGACTTGGATCTGAGTAGGAGGTTGGTAAATGTGGATGGTGGCTACAGAGATGAGGAAAAGTAGAGCCACTAAGATGTTGAGATTGGACGTGGAGCTGGACATGGGGGCCATCTGTAATCTGAGCACTCAGGATCCTGAGACAGGAAGATTGCTACAAGTCTGAGGCCAGCCTGGGCTACACAGTGAGTTCCAGGCCAATTAGAGCCACAAAGCAAGACACAGTCTCAAAACAAAAACAAACACACTAACAACAACAACAACAACAAAAATAGCAATTAAAAAGAAAACAACTACGTGGATCCTCACTGATATGAGACAATCTGGGGAAAGAGGCACCTAGGCACAGAGAGAAGGAATCATGACATATTCCCAGGAATTATTTTAGACATAGGCTGTTTAGAAAGGCTTGGTTATATGATCTGCAGAAATAGATACAGACCAAGCTATGCATAGATCTAGATAAAAGATCCTTCCCAATTAACATAGCAGCTGCTCTTCATTATTAGGGACACTTCATAAACACAATGATGGTGTCTGCCCAGCTTTACATGCGTTCTGGGGATGTGAACTCTGGTCCTCATGCTGGGCAGCAGGTGTTTTCCCTGCTGAGCCATCTCCCTGTCCCCAGTTACAGGCTCTTTCATTAATTCTGAAGATTTTTAGTGTGTGTGTGTGTGTGTGTGTGTGTGTGTGTGTGTGTGTGTGTGTGTTGGTATGTGCATGTAAGTCTGGTGCCTGTGGAGGTCAGAGGCTTCAGATTCAAAGGCCCAGGAGAAGGGCAGCCCTAGCCAAGAAGTAACCACGAGCAGAACGCTTACAAAAGAGTCCAGGAAGGACTGCCTGGCACTGGGGGTGAGAGACAAGTTGGGTAGAAGGAAAGACCCGAGACTACGAAGGCAGCCTGAAGGAAACTTTCCCCACTGGTTAGGAAAGAAAACTGAGATTGTATCTTTGAAAGTATGTTGTAATCTCAAAAGCTGAAAACAAATTTCCGGGGACAATCATCACCTGCAGGCAAACTTAAAGCTAGTTGAGTCTCTCTTGTCTTTAAAGGACTAGAAAGGTGACTTTTCACTACAGTCTCTTTGGCACCTTTTGAACTATTTGGTAATGTTTCTTAAGTTCTGTAAATCTAAGCAGGCATGGTAGCACACTCTTTAATCCCAGCACGTGAGAGACAGAGACAAGAGGTCAGTTTGGTTTAGAATGAGTTGCAGACCAGCCAAGGCTACAGAGTGAGACTCTGTCTCAAAAATAAAAACAAAATAAATGTAAAATAATTATTTTTTAACATCTGTAACTCCACATGAACCAATTCTTTCATGTGCTCACTCATTAGCAGTGACAGGAAAGCAAGTCAGATCCACAGTTTTCTGTCTGTCCAGAGAAAGAACCATAGAAAGGCGGGCAGCAACAGATCTCACTGTGACTTTACTCACAAGTACAGAGGGGCATATCCCAAAGACAGCCATGCAACAGTGGGAAGCTCTGTGCTGGCCACACTTGCCAGGGACCCAGGTAGGATGACAGGACGGATGGATGAGCTGAGTTACAGTAAACATGACACACTTTTCAAGTGAGGGCAAATTTAGATGTGAGGGCAGGACTTAGCAACAAGAAACTCCGAGACAAAAGCTCCCTGGTACGAGAGGAAGAAATGCGTGTGCACATGTGTAGAGAGCAGGCTGGCTTTGTCCTCTGATCCCCAGAAAAGCTGTAACATGGATCTTCAAAGGTCTTATAGAGCAGGCTTTGGGAACCAGTTGTTGTTATAGCACCAAGAAACCATGTACAGAAGCCATGTGACCAGACGTCTCCATGATCTTGGGCCACACCAGAGAAGACCTGTAAAGACTCCCTGAGGAGACAATGTGAATCAGACGCCAAACCACCCTGGAGAAAAAGCAAGCTGAGCTTATGTGCTCTGAGTTACCTTTCTCGTTGTTATGACAACACAGCAGGCACAGGCAACCCAGGGAAGGGAAGGTGTGTTCTAGTCCTGGCTGGGAAGGGGCCAGTGCTCTACGGCACTGAGAGAGTGAGGCAGCCTGGCATGTGTGTCTGCCGTCAAGGAGCAGAGAGATGAATGGCTTCCTCCTCTCCCCTTTCTTATTTAGTCCTGTGAGACAGTCAGACTGGGGAGAGTAAAGATTAAATGCCTGATAGGAGAGGTAGGACTGAACCTTTAGCTGGATTCTGAAGCCGGGCTAGCTCCACTTTCTCCGGGCTCCCTTGTCTTGACAACTGGTCTCTTTCCAACCCCATCCTACTAAGCATCCTCTGGTGAAGGGTCTTGATGGCCAGGGTGTGATGCAGCTCTGCTTACTCATCAAGACAGTACTTACTGAACATGAACACACCGAGTGAGTGCCAGGCTCTACGTTGTGCCGCTGTGCTACGTCATTAGTAGACCCCCGGGCAGGGACTCCAGGGCTGCAAAAGGGGGCAATGATGAAGCAAGGGGCCTAGACACTACAAAGCTTCATTTATCTTATAAATGTTCTCTGAAATGTTTCAAATTTTCAACTAGGTGTGGTGGATCACACCTGCAATCCCAGCACTCAAGAGAATGAGGCAGGAGTACTGTCATAAGTTTGAGGCTGGCCTGGGCTACACAGCAGACCTTATCTCAAAGAAAATTAAAAAGAAATTAAAAAAAATTCTACTCTATTATTCTTTGATTCAGATATCTGAAGCCAGTTTAAGTAAATAATATTTGTACAAGAAGTCAGGGCAGTTAGTCAGGCATGGTGAGGTGGTGCACACCTTTAATCCCAGCACTCAGAAGGCAGAGGCAAGTGGATTTCTGAGTTTGAGGCCAGCCTATTCTACAGAATGAGTTCCAGGACAGCCACAGCTACACAGAGAAACCCTTCCAAAAAAAAAAGTCAGGGCAGGAATGCAGCCAGTCATCAGAAAACATATACTTCCGACCTCTGACTCCTCTCCTTTCTCACTGAGGGCAACTGAAACCCTGCAGGGCTCCTTGCAATACCAGCTTCTGGGTCTGGGTCTCCTTCCTCAGAGGTTACTACCTGGGAAGATCTAGGGACACAATGACATCAGCTAGACTACAGTGTAGTAGGGCAGACATTTCCAAGTAAGAATGGTCCTCCCCTGTGAGCCTGTCTGATACATCAAAGCCAGAACATTACCATTTTCCTGTCAGAAAGAGACATCCCATATACATGCCCCAGAAGATGAGGCCCTGATGTGAATAAGACTCCTTGAGTGGCCTTCCTCAGACTACCTTCTGAGAACTGTGGTCCCTTGTGGTTCTCTCACATCAGGTCTGGTGTCAGGGTGCTAAGCCATCATTTAGGAGGGTTTCAGGTCACTGCCCAGGACTCTTCTACTCCAGGATACCCAACAAGAAGGGACTCTGGGAAAGTCCAGATGACCAAAGACCCATGAAGGGTATGAGAGGCAATGAGGATGGGTCTAGTCAGATATTAGGTTGCTCTATAAGTCCACAGAGAACTCTAAGAGACAGTGAACTGTAGCTAGAGTTTTCCAGTCCTGCCTGGCCCACGGTCAGGACAAATCTCTCTCACCCGCCAGTCCCACAGCCGCTCAGACCCAACCAAGTAAACACACAGAGACTTATATTATTTATAAACTGTATGGCCGTGGCAGACTTCTTGTTATCTAGTTCTTATATCTTAAATCAACCCATTTCTATTAATCTATAAGTTGCCACGTGGCTCACGGCTTACCAGTACCTTACATCTCGCTTTTCATGGCAGTGTCTCTCTGCCTCAGCCTTCCACTTCCCAGAATTCTCTTCTCTGCTTGTCCCGCCTATACTTCCTGCCTGGCTACTGGCCAATCAGTGTTTTATTTAATAACCAATCAGAACAACACATTTAACATACAGAACATTCCACAGCAGTGAACAGAGGAGAATTTCCTGCGATGTCATGGGGGAATCTCATACTCCTCATGACCACCTCAAAGGACTCCTCAGAATAAAAAGAGCAGGCATCAAATACCTTATTCCAGCCCAATTTACTCTTTTCTAAAAGCTTGTAATATAGGATAAATACTGTTAGACCCATAACCTAGATGAAGAAACTGAGGTGCAGAGATATGAGGCCATTTGCCCAAGCTCACTCAAGCTCCTAACCACTACCCTGTTCTAGAGAGAAAACAGAAAACCAAGAAAGGGCAGAGTGGGGGGAAACTATCACATCCTTTCTTCTGGTCAGTTCTTAGATTAACATGGCTCTAGGGTAAGGAGTATTATTCCCATGTTGTGGTGATATACTAAAGATTACTTCAGAAGCTTCCTAGGGCATGCAGCTCCAGGTCGGGAGCTCAGGCTTGTACACCCCAAACCTGAACTCCCCTGACTCTGCCACTCTACTTCCCAAGAATGGGTTCAGTCCAAGGAAGAATGGGGTGGGCTTCAGCATGAAGGCATGGAACAAAGATGGTGGCAGGTAGGCCAGGCTTGGGGCTTGAAAACATGTGACCTTGTACCAGAAGGGTGTCTCTTTAATAGAGTTCTCAGTGATGAGAATCTGACCACTTTAAGATGTGAACATATCAAAATAAGATACATGAAGA
This sequence comes from Peromyscus attwateri, assembly GCA_902168425.1. Taxonomy (NCBI): domain Eukaryota; kingdom Metazoa; phylum Chordata; class Mammalia; order Rodentia; family Cricetidae; genus Peromyscus; species Peromyscus attwateri. The sequence goes on from CABHPP010136702.1 coordinate 42,812, forward strand.
CCCCAAGGCACAGAACCATTCACATTCCAGTTGAATCTCACATGCACATGAATATTTGTGCATGTGTGCAAGCAGCATGCATATACATGCCTGTGTACATGTATGTTTGTTAGATTTGGAAGAATGAGCCACTCTGTTAAGTGGTTTATCAGGACATAAATCTCATGAGTAATTTTTATTTTCTTACTTTTATTTTTCTGAATCTTCTAGTTTTCAAACAGTGATCTTGTTTTACAGCCCAGAAAGAAATCTTATTTCCTTACAAAGATGCAAGGCACAGATTCTTCTCTGACACCATCAGAGACAGAATTCACCTCAACCCTCTCTGGTGTTCCTCTCCTGCCTTTGTCTCACAGGTGAATTTTCCATGACTTTCCATTTGTGGCCTCCTAAGGTTGGATTCATCACTCAAACACAACTTTGGTGGGAATGGCTTCTCTAAGGCACCTCTAAGCCTTCTCTAAGGCACCTCATGGAATCTACTTTGAAGACTTCAAGAGGGCCCTACTTTAGCCATGCCTGGAACATACACACTGATGTCCTGTTTTCACAGTGCTGTTCCCATCTAACCAGACTTGAATCTAATCTCAAGTCCTCAGCAGACTTCTGAGCTCATTCTGATTTCTACCAAAGCTCTACTTGAAACATTGCCTGGGTAGAGAAAGCCACAAGGGCCGGGTCGGTGTTTCTATGGTCTTTTTACCATCAAACTGTGACTTAATGTCATAACCTACGAGTCTGATTATAGTCTTTTATATAATTTCATTCTCATGTATTTCCAATTGTGTCTGGAGGAGTTGAACTTTTTTTTTTTAACTTCTAGACTTGGTAAAAAGAAATCACATTAACATTAAAAAAGACTGGCAAAGACTGAAACTGAAAGCAGTTTCAATTAAAAGCAGTCCTTGGGTTGGCTTTTTCAAATGATCACAACACTCCTCTTCCCTGGATTTCAAAAGTGCCTCTTCCCCTCCCCCTTGGTGACTTTTAAGGGTGACATATATGAAGAAACTAGAAACTGGTCTTTGCTTGAAACAACCCCCAGTTCTCATAAACATTCCATCGCTAGTTCCCTTCATGATGATGAATTCTATTGATTGGCTCGGATCAGCTTGTGACCCAGCAGTGGTATTAGACATTGGCTATAAAACATTGCCTCATGAATTTTTCATTGGCCGAGTGTCTGAAGAGCTGGGCAACAGCCTCCCGGAGTGCTTACTCTCTCTCCCCCCCCTCCTCTTCTCTCTGTGTCTCAGGGCTGATGACGCCACCCTGCAGGGCCACATTATTGGATCAGAACGATTACAGCCTGGTTTTTCTGAGCAGAATCCAATTTTCTTTGCTTGTGTGATGGGCTTACAAGTAGTCATGTGCTTTTTGTTGGGGATGGCATCACAGGATTACTAGCAGATACAGTAAACTTAAGTCATTTCCCGTTAAATGTGCTCTTCGTGAGACTAAGACAATGTGTCACTCTGCACTAGCCTCTTCCTGGTCCAAAGACTTTCCAGGAGATGGAGTGCTTTGGGCCGCTAGAGCATTGTTTAAGCACTTCCAAACATCAACTCACAGTTCCCATAACACCACAGAGAAGGAACATCCATCCATCTTCAATGATGGTAGAAAGTAAGTCATTTTGAAATAGCCAAAGTGTCCTCTGGACACTTGTACTATATGTTTGTTAAGCTCAAGTAAAGCAGGTGGGAAAATGAACCCCCAGGACCTAATCCTCATCTGGTGGCAGTAGGAAACAAGATCTGATTTCCTTTAACAAAACAGGGAAAATGTCCCTCAGAGCCTATCTGTCCTATGATGAATCACTAGATCTGGACAACATGAAATAATTCAAGTTCTCCTGCATAGAAACGGTATCCAAATAGGTAAATTATGCTGAAATAAAATTCAAGCACTAATTGTTTTCAATTTTTAAAAATCCTATTTATCTTTCCCCCATCCTACCCCACCCCACCCTTCCCTCCCTCCCTCTCTCCCTCCCTCCCTCCCTCTCTTTCTCCCTCCCTCCCTTTCTCTCTCCCCCCTGCCCCCTCTCCCTCCCTACCCCGGTAGGTACACATGTAAAGTCTAGAGGACAACTGTGGGAGCTGGTTCTTTCCTTCTACCATATGGGTCCCAGGGAGACTAAGGCTGTCAAGGAGATTGGGAACAAATGTCTTTCCCACTAGGCCATCTCACCAGCCCTCAAACTGCAATTTTTAAGGGAAAACAAATATTTAAAGGTAGGGGTAAAGCTAGTGGTGACTGGAGAAGGTGGAGAACTGGCCTGTATGTGTACATGGCCTTGTTTGTGTGTGTACATGACCTTGTTTGTGTGTATACATGACCTTGTTTGTGTACATGGCCTTGTTTGTGTGTGTACATGACTTTGTTTGTGTGTATACATGACCTTGTTTGTGTGTATACATGACCTTGTTTGTGTGTATACATGACCTTGTTTGTGTGTGTACATGGCCTTGTTTGTGTATGTACATGACCTTGTTTGTGTGTGTACATGGCCTTGTTTGTGTGTGCACATGGCCTTGTTTGTGTGTGCACATGGCCTTGTTTGTGTGT
>CABHPP010136702.1:45392-74649 GCA_902168425.1 Peromyscus attwateri
TGTTTGTGTGTGCACATGGCCTTGTCTCTCACTGCAGCCTTCTTTCTGGTTCTGTTTCCTCCATAAAACATGGAGAAGCCATGAACAGTGAGTTCTGGGTCTCTACACTGTGGTTATTGCCAAATACTTCGTTGTACACTCAAAGGAGAAAGAAAAAAGCCAAAGAATCAGGAAGTTCCATGTTAAAAGTAAAGGCAAGAATTCTTCCTGGTTTCTGTCCCTGCTAAAGGAATGGAGACCTCATGGGACTTGTGGCCCATGTGAACAGGGCGCCCTCCCTCCATCTTGTCCACAACCTGATATCTGAGCCCAACAGTGATGACTGAAGAAACCATCTTTATATCCACGGTGCTTATCACACAGAGTGACCATGATACAAACTGAAGAACAGAAACAAGCAGGTCCCATCTGCAGAGGTAGCTAGTGTAGGTGTTGAGTGCAGGTGCTGAGTGCAAGTGTTCAGTGCAAGTGTTGAGTGCCTAAGACTAAGTTGATTTTGCTTCTGGATGTTGGGCCTTTTCTTATAACTTCCTGCTGAGTTTATGAGCTAAAATTTCCAAAGGTACCCAGAGAACTTACAAAAGTTAGTCAGCAAGTCTGAGCAAACACAAGTGCAGTGTAGACTGTATGACTCTAGCCAGTCCTTCACTGGATTGCTTTTCATTTACAGATGGCAACTACTGGCACATCCTTACCCAGACATAAGTATGACAGAATCTTTTAATGCTTTTTGCAAAATGTCACACCATCCCCACAGTTTCCAAGCCTACAGGTTAGGAAAATTTGTATCTCTTATCAAACTTCTAATCAGAGATGTATAAATACCACCTTAAACTCAGGCCTGGAACCTGGAGTGTCATAGGTGGCAACTGCTCTCAGTCTTCTGCTGTCTGCAGCTGTGTCCCCAGATTGGGTGGACATCTGTTCTTCGTGCTATCCTGAGGAAATAACACCTCATTGTAGAACATTATAAAGCCGCTCATAACCATTCCCTTCTTATGCTTTGGAAATCTCATTTCCTCTGTATCTTTTTTCAAAAGCTAACACTAGGCTGCTCGCGCTCGCTCTCTCTCTCTCTCTCTCTCTCTCTCTCTCTGCCTCCTGCTTGTAGGTCAGATGTAAGCTTGCAGCTACTGCTCCAGCACCATGCCTGTTTGCCTGCATGCCACCGTGCTCCCCGCCATGATGGTTATGAACTCACTCTCTGAAACTGTAAGTGAGCCCCCAATTAAATGCTTTCTTTTATAAGTTACCTTGGTCATGGTGTCTCTTCACAGCAACAGAACATTAAAACAAAGACAAAACTTGGAAAAAATTTTAGAGAACACTTAGTCTATGCACAATATTAAAAGTGAAATAGCTTGTTAGGAAAGAAGGAAGGGAGGGAGGGAGGAAGGGAGGGAGGAAGGAAGGAAAGCCTGGGGAACTGGAGAGATGCTCTTCCAGAGGATCAAGTTCAGTTCCTAGGACCTATGTAGCGACTTGGAACTACTACCTGTAACCCCAGCTCAGGGGAGTGGGCATGATTTCTAGACTCCACAGCATCTAGACTCATGAGCATATACCACCCAACCACACACATTAAAAACAAAAATCTTTTTTTTAAGGTCTAAAAAAGCCAAGATTTGGCTAGTTTCTTTTTTTTTTTGGTTTTTCGAGACAGGGTTTCTCTGTGTAGCTTTGCGCCATTCCTGGAGCTCACTTGGTAGCCCAGGCTGGCCTCGAACTCACAGAGATCCGCCTGCCTCTGCCTCCCAAGTGCTGGGATTAAAGGCTTGCGCCACCACCGCCGGGCCAGCTAGTTTCTTTAAACTACTTGGAACAGAACTTGAGTCATATGCATCTTTGATCTCATGCCTAGTCTCATGACCATGATGGCACCACATTACAGAGCATCTGGGAAGGCTGTTCACATTCTCCTGATCACAGGGGAAAGGTCCTTCACATGAATACTACAGATTGTGAAAATTTACATATTTCATTATTTTGTTTTTAGAAATGTTTTTTCCTAACAACTGGTGTGCTAGTGATATCCCAGGTATTTCCACATCAAGGGGTAGTTCTACGTCTGTGGGCCAATGAAATACCTTTCGGGATTCCCTCTCTAACTTTGCTCTCTCCTAAGCCCTCCACATCCAAGAAAGTCATGGAGAAATTCCAAAGGCCCTCAGGAAGGCATTCTCATGTTTTGTGCTGTCCTTCAGTGTGTCCCAGAGTTGAAGGTTTCCATTTCCCCACTCTGGCTCAAGCAGGCCAACTTCAAACTCAACTTAGTGATATCTATCCTTCCTGCTCTCCCAGCCACTAACTGTTGCAGGTGAGAGCTGGTCTAGGTGCTGCTAGGAAAAGACCTTTACCTCCCACTGCCCTTTCTCCCACACTACAGTGCCTGGCACAGAACTGCTATGGAATATCCTTCTGCACACTGTGTATGTAAATCACGCTGTGATAGGTTTAATAAAGAAGCTGACTGGCCAATAGCTGAAGAGGATAAGGTTAGGTGGGGAAAGTCAGACTAAGGACACTGGGAAGAAGAGCCCAGTCATAGTCGCCAGTGAGATACGGAGAAGAAACAGGAGGTACAAGATGAAAGAGAGGTAATGCCACATGGCAGAATGTAGATTAATATAAATAGGTTAATTTAAGTTGTAAGAGTTAGTTACTAACTAACTCTGTGGGGTCCAATTGCCATGGGCCCCACAAACAGATCAAGCCACACAACTGTCACCCACATTCAAAAGTTCAGTCCTATGCAGGTTCTCCAGCTGTCAGTCCAGAGTCTGTGAGCTCCCACTAGCTTGGGTCAACTGTCTCTGTGGATACATTTAGATAGATAGTTTTCAAACACTTCAAAGACCTACAGAATATGGTATTTAATATGTTTAATAACTAAAGCTTTTCATGATAGTGAGACACATCTGCTCCTGGCAGCACCAATTTACTTCAGAGAAGATGATGGGCATTGAAGAAACTCCACATGTAGTTTTTCTTTATGGCAAAAGCTACCCATTTGGGAAAAAACAAACAAACAAACAAACAAACCTGCCCTTGCCTCAACTGCTGACAGTATACTGTTCAAATTGGACCAGCAGGATGCAAAAAAAAATCAGCTGCCAAACTTTGCCAAGACAAGACAAGACAGTCCTAAAAAAATGTCTGTCAGATATGCTAGGCCTGTAGGCCAAAGTTGGATGCCCCAACATTACAGAAGAACTTTGGGTGACTGTCCAGGCAGCCAGATGTCCCTGTCATTAGGTAAAATTTCACCCTTCTGGGGTCTTTGATGGAGTTAAAGACTAAATAATTAGACTTCAAGTTTTCCTTAGTTATGACAAAGAGGAAAATTAGAGTGGACAACTTTGAGGAGTCAGTTCTCTCCACCAAGTGGGTCCGGACTGATCTCAGATCACCAGGCTTGGCAGCAGCATATTTACCCGCTGAGTCATCTTTCCCATCTCTACTGGCATCTGTTGACTGACTATTGGATACAGACTATACCATGGGAAGTTACGTGACATACAGATCTGACACTGGTATGTGGTGTGGATACTTTACCTAGCCATTTACTTAATTGTGTCTATAAAGAAATTTGCCCACAGCCCTCCTTTCTGCCTGCTAAATTTCTTGAGAGGATAATCTGCTGCCTTTCTCTTATACTTTGTCCTGTTCAATTTGATTTCACCTCCTACCTTCCTTCGAGACATGTGCTATCCAAAATTGCTCATGTTAACTGCAAGGTATAATCTTCCCAATGACACTGTTTCAGCTGTTGGTTTGCAGTGATCTGAATATAGTTTGCTTCCAACTCTGACTTGCTTCATGGGTCCTTCTAACAAAGCCACATCTCCTAAACCATCCCAAACAGCGCCACCAACTGGGGAGCCCATGGGAACACTCTCATTCAAGACACCTCCCCCCCCCCCTTCCTTCCTTGAGTTGCAATTGCCAGGTGCCAAAGCTTACAGCAGAACTTGGCAGAAAAGAGCCCAATACACATCTTTCCTCTCTTCCCTTGTTCTCTCTTCTTCTGCCTCTTTTCCCCCACCCCCTCTCTACACCTTCATTTTTTCCCCACCACATTCCTGGGGTACAGCACAAAGAAGGCATGTAGTGAATGCATACTGACTCTGTTGTTTGTGGGCTCTCCAGTTGGTGGCGCTGTTTGGGATGGTTTAGGAGATGTGGCTTTGTTAGAAGGAAGTATGTCACTGAGGGTGAGCTTTGAGGTTTCAAATCCCTGCACCATTCCCAGTTTGCTCTCTCTGCTTCCTGTTTGCTGTTTGAGATGTAAGCTCTTAGCTGTTCCTGCTGCCATGAAGGACTCTCATCCCTCTGAAACAGTATCCCAAATAAACTCTTTCTTCTTTAAGTTGCTTTAGCCATGGTGTTTTGTTACAGCAACAGAACAGTAGCTAACTCAAAGGGCTTACTTTGGCTCATGGTTTGTGTGTACAGTCCATGACAGTGGGAAGGCATGACGGCAGGAGCCGGAGGGAGCAGAGAAAAACGAACAGTGGCACTCGGCTTACTTTCTTCTTTTTATTTATTTGGGGAACCTAGTTCATGGGATGGTGCTGCCCAAATCTTGGGGGTTCCTCCCTCCTTCGTTACATCTGTCTAGGGGTACCAGAGATTTGTCTCCTGGGTGATTCTGGATTCTGTCAAGTTACAATATTAACCATCACATATCTACCTCTTGCCAACTTAACCAGCATATCACTTTGAAACCACAAACTGCTATTCCTTGTTCCCACAAGCTCATGGGCATCTCACAGTGAAAAATGTATTCACAGTCTCACTTCAAAAGTCATCACAGTCTTTAACAATCCCAACACTGTCCGGAAGTCCAAAGGTCTTCTGAGAATCAAGGCACTCTTTTACCTGTGAACTTCCAGGCCATCAAAAGACAAGGTACATGGTTCCAACATGCAACGGAACAGAGTGAAAGCTCCAGTTCCAAAAGGGAAGAGTGGGAGCATAGTAAGGAAAGACTTGACCAAAACCTAGCAGGAAAACATCAAATCCTGTAGCTCCATTCAGGTATCTGGAGATTAATATAGAATCATCTGGGTTCCAAAGGGAGCCTCACCTATCCAGCTCTGCCACCTGCAGCACATATGGCTTCTCCCTAGTCAGCTCTACACTGGGCCTACAGATTTCCTAAGCATACACCCCACAGCTCTGACATCTCCAATACCCTGGGGTCTCCACTGTTAACTTAGGCTTTACCGTCACAACTTCACGCAGTGGCCTCTTCGGGCCCCTTCCAGGGACTGATACTGCCATACCTTGCCTGGCCTCGGTGGTTCTCTGGAGCCACGGTGCATCTTTCATGCTTACAACACTAGTACTGTGTGCACAGCACTGCCAAGTTCTGCTGTCAGCTTTGGGATGGAGCTCGGTCCCTGTACCACAGTTGTACCAGCCCCAGTAAGCCTTCCAAGCTGACCCTGGGGAAAACACGTCCGCAGACAGCTGCTTTCAAGCAGGGAAGCCCTCCATGCAGTTCTCAGGTTAGGCTCTCTCCTTTAAAATGCATTTGCAATGTCAGAAGACAAGAGCCTTTGATGGGTTGGATTTTTCCCTCAGGGCACCTTTCCTGTTGTCCCAGTGAAGAGTGCCAGCCCTTTTTTAATAGTGCTGACCACTAACAATTACAGCTGCTTTTGAACTTGCCTTGTCTGTAACCTTAAACTCCCTTTTCTTTGTGTGAGGCCTGTGTGTGTGTGTCTGTGTGCACACACACACGTTCATGTGTACATGCTTGCCCGTGTAGCAAGATGTCAACTTCAAGTGTTTTTTCCTTATCACTCTCCTCCTTATTCTCTGAGGCAAGGTCTCTCTCCCTGAACCCAGGGCTCCCTCCCTGTTTCAGCTAGACTAGCAGGCCAGTGAACCCCCAGGATCTTCCTGTCTCTACCCACCTCCCCAGCACTGGGGTTACAAGCTTGGCTTTTATGTGATTACTAGGGATCAAAACTCAGGGCCTCTTGTACAGCATTTGCCCACAAGTCATTTGCCCAGTCCCTCACACTCTTTGCCTTATCAAACAACATGTATTTCTTCTTTTTTTTTTTCTTCACCTGTTGCTGTCACTGTAGACCAAGATTAGAGCAGTGAGCAGTAACCATGACACAGCTGAATGCTATCTTTTCTTGATTTCTCCACCAAACAAATTAAGCCATTACTTTTCAATTTAGTCCCACAATTATATGTATGGTCACTGAAGGACTCTGGCCAGCTCGAGCATTGTGAGCATGGCTCTGCCAGGCCTTGCCCTTCTCCCCCATTCCCTTGCCTTGCTAAAATCCATTAAGACTACACTCCTAGAGCTAGCCACCAAGATCTATTCCCTCATTTGGCCACTTCCTCCTCCTGAGGCTGACTACCAAGGTCCAGCTATCAAAGTATTGAAGTCCAGCAATCAAAAGCCACCTTTAGTTCACTTAGTTAACACGTTCAATTAAAATTAAACACCTCCTCCTAACACAGGGTTTCTCATTTTACCTTTATAACCCGACATTTTCCTATGTGACATGTCTGTCTCTCTCTATCCAGAGGCAGTCCTTTGTCCTCTCCTCCGGGGGCAAATACCCCTTTCCCTTGTTCCCTTCCCCTTCTCCCTTTATCTGCTGGGTTTGCTTCTTATCCCTACCCTCTGTCCCTCTGGAGCAAATAAATCTCCTTTGTGATGAGAACTTGGTCTTGGGGTCCTGAGCCAATACTAATCACTATAGTCATTTCTACCACTACTCCACATACTGTAGTAGGGCCCCCAGAGCTAAGAAAAACAGGCAACAGACACAGGATGGTCAGTGTCCTTGTGTGTACATGCAATTCTACCACAGCTATTCTAAAACCTTGTTCCTTCCCTTTCCTCCACCTTCCAATCATCCTTGGTCTACCTGCCTGCAAGTTTAAAATACCAGTCAGTACGCAAGTCACCATATATGGAAGACAAAGAGCCCAAAATCGTATAAAAAGCTCTGCTTTGTTATATTTGGAGCTCTGCCTTTGAGGAAGAATTCTGCAGAGACATGTTAGCACATAATAAACAATGTCCTTTAGAAGAGCTCCAGCATCCGGATTCCCAGAAAGTCTACAAGAACACAACACACCCAAGGACCTGTCATCACAGATGGTTGGTACGTATACAGTAAATGAACATTGCCAGGAATAGTTTCCTAGAAGTTTTTCATGCATTTTTTTTCTAGAAGAAAAATGACAAAATCTTTAAGAGCATGGTTGATGTTTTCTCCATATTTTAGGATAGAACTATAAATGAAAGAATACAGAAGTTAGCAGAGGCCAGGTGTGGTGGCACACATCTTCAATCCCAGCACTCAGGAGGCAGAGGCAGGGATCTCTGAGTTCAAGTCCAGCCTGAACTACATAGTGAGTTTTTGGCCAGCCAGAGAAGGAGCGGGGGGAGGTATATGAGTGGGGGAAGTAGTTTCCTGATGAGTAATCATTATCTGGAGAGATAATTTCTTCTCTGCTTTTAAAATAGTTACACGACACTCTTGCTGGCCTGGAACTCACTACACAGCCCAGGCTGATAAGTGCAGAGATACAGCCATACACTACTGAAAGGAAAAGTACTGGCTCAGGACCCTAAAACCATGTAAATCTAACGGTTTTTAGCAAGGCAGACGGTATGGGAGAGAAGGGCAAGAACTGCCAGGGCCATGTTCACCATGCTCAAGCTGGCCAGAGTCCCTTCAACTCTCATGCCTGGCTTGTTGTTTCAGGTCTTAGTTTTCTCATATTATTGCATTGGTACAAACTCCCCAGCTAATATTCTAAATGAGAGGAGAGTGGGGCTTTTATGTTCAGTGTTGTTTTTTTTTTTTTTTTCCTGTTAGTAATTACCTTATAAGTTACTAGCTCAAAACAGATACTTTTTTGGTTGTTTATTCTAAATCACATCTCATCTTTCTTTTTTAATATTAAAATTTTATTTATACCCTTACCAGGTTTTGCTCTCAAGGTGAACTACAAAACTTAAGTGAAGTGGGTATTTGGCAGCTGTCCAGTGATAGGATCAATTATAGAGTGCCAAGCCAGATGACTTAAATCTTAAATCATGAGTCATTTAGCCCATGTTTACTGTTAGCAAAAGAGCCGGTGAACATATATTAGCCTTTGTGCCATTTAGGAATGTATTCTCTGGGAAAAGGTGGCAAATTTGAAACAATTCATGCACTTACTGCTGTTACATGCTAGATACTACCTACACCACAGCTGGGCTGCAAGAACAGGGAAAAGTTGCTCTTTTTATTGACTTTTCACTGTAGATAACAGACAGTGAATAAATTAAATGTTGAGTTAGCAGGTAGTCAGACATGCTCTAAAGATGATAAAATGAGGTGATACATTAGAGGGGAACTTATGGAGATGGACTACTTCAGCCAAAATGATTATAAAGTTTGTCCAAGGAATATTTGCACAGAGACTTAAGTGACAAAATGAAGCCAACTATATAGAGATGGTAAGGACACCACTCAGGCTAAGCAAACAGTAAGGTAAGAATGACCTTGGCACTTTGCAAGAATGAAGAATACAAAGCAGCAGTGAATGGAAAGAGAACAAGGCATGAAGTTGGAGAGGTAAGAAGTATAGAAACTGGGTAGGGTGCTCATGAAAATAACGTTTATAGATAAGGACAATGTATTTGATAAATTAAAATACATTTATAAGATTCACAATCAACGTTATAAATAGAGGGGGAAATGTTGTGGGTGAAGAGGTTTAGACAGAGATGGGTGTTGTGTAAATTTCCTCTAAAATTGAATCATTCCATCCTGTAGGGAAGCTCCTTAAACTGAAAGGTCAAACAACTCAAAATAGCTTCAGGAAGTCCCTGAAAGTGACCAGATTCACTAGGCTCTGCCCTGCCATAGTAAAGACTGCAGAGTCACTCTGAGAGAGTGAAGCTGCAAAGAAGACTGTGAAACTAGACCAGCTGCCTGGAAGAAGTTTAGACCAACTGGGGTACCTGGAAAGGACACCCTCCAACCTGCTGAGCAGCCTGCATGCTGTGCAGTGTGTTCCAGGTTTCCAGCTTTTGTGAGCGTCACCAGGCTGGGATGGGCTTTGGTGATGCAGCTATCTGCGAGTCATTTCTGTTCCTGTAAGTAACCCTTCACCAATACTCCTGTAAATAACCCCAATAAAACTCATTGATTCACCAAATTGGACTTTGGTGGTATCCATACTTTGGTCTGTCATGGGCTCCCTTTTTGGGGTTGCATCTCCCCAAGTAAAGGCTTGTCTCACAACAATGGCAAATGGGAAGAAGAAGGAATGAGAAAAGGTCAACCAAAACTAAGGAGTTACCAAAAAGCCAAAAGGAAACCAATACTCTGTAGGCTAGTTAAAATTTTAATTTAAAAAGTGTTTCAACAGAATTAACTGCATGTGCCCCAGGAACCATAGACTATTAAATGAAAATCCATGTGAGAGAAGGGATACCTCCATGTGAGTTATGAGTTAATGAGACCCTTGCGGCTCCCCAAACAATACAGGCTACCATCACTGCTCTTGCTCACTAAAACAAGATGGTAAAATCTATTGCTAAACCCCCACACTCCATGGTTGCTGGATAGAAGAGGTCACGCTGGAACTAACCTATAAGGTCTCTCCCTGTTTTCACCACGTCAGAAGCTGGAAAGGAAAGGCAACAGTCTTATGCAGGCATGAACCCTGTGTGCTATACTGCTAACCTGACAGTCAAGATGTGCCCCCAAAGCAACAGGAGCATGACTGTTACAGGGACAACCAACTGTTTTCTGATTGGGTTTCATGCCTGTCCCACAGGAGGGAATTTATGCCTGGCACTGAAAACTTGGTCAAAAGCCTGTGTCTAGAGAGTCCATAAGCCCTATTGGGAAGGCACTACAGTATACTACTGTGTTTTTCTAAATGGATATATTGGGCCCATCAAACTATCTTCTAAATACTTACGTTTATGTCCATAGATTAGTATTGCTCTCAGCTGTGGTCAGAGAAGCGTCATTTTGCAGTGAGCAGCAGTTACTACAAAGACTCATAACCAGTTAAAGCACTGAGAAATAAGTAACTGCTTAGCCCTAAAGGAAGGAGCAATATCACTGTCTCCTAAGCTCAGAGAACTTCACATAAAAGAGGTTTTGAAAGACTGTAAGAGGGAGAGAAGGGGAAGAATGTGAGGGAAGCTGTCTTCCAGGCATTAACTCAGAGCAGCATCAGTTGCTTGCACCAGCCTTGGGCCTGTCAACACTGCATCATGGGTAGAAGAGGGGTTTACAGGCCCCACCATCCTCTGAGCCCTGAGCAACTACTGGCAGTTTATGGTTGCTGAGGGAGAGGGAGACATTTTCTTCAGCAATGTAGCTACTTGTAAGTTGCTAAGTTCCTGTGCACTCATAAATTCTTCCCACTCATGCTATACTAGTTGGAAAGAAGAAAGGGGAGGGGGAGAGAGGCAAGAGAAAGTAATGGGGGATATTAAATGCATTGCATACATTTAAATTGTCAAAATAAATAAAACTGTAGAAGAAAATTATAAACATTTATAAAATTAGTTCAACATCGTAAGCAGACATAAAACCTAAGTAAGGGAAATATGCTCCTTTTTCATCCATTCCATGGAAAATTCTAATTTACTAGAACCTGTGGAAAGGTTAACTTGCTTTTGGGGGAGCTAAGTTTTCTTAGAAAAGGTTGTAAAGGCAAGATCATTTTGGCAGTTCAGTCAGTTCAGACAGATATTACCATCCCACCCCAAGTGGCAGCGGGCTTTCCAAAGCTATGGAGTCACATCATACCAGTTGCAGTCTTTGTGGTAAGCCAGACAAAGTCACATGACTTAGCTCCCGACTTTGTACTCTTGTTTGGAGGGAAGAACCAGCAACAAAGCACTTTCAGTCCCACCAAAGTTATCCAAAAATAACGGATGTAGCAAGTGAGTTTGGGTGACTCAGGATGGTCACTCTCTATGCGTCTTGATTTAGACTGTGGGGCTATTTTTGGTTTTCAGAACTGGTCGGTTGTTGTCTCAGGCCAGGCTCAGCAAATTAGTCAAAGCAATGCTCTGTCATAGCATAGAAGCATGTGACAAAAATCCCTGAAGTTTTTCTGTGAAAAGGCACTGCACTCCACTGTGGTCAGACCCTGCTACAAAAGGCCTACAAAGGCCTGGCTGGTGTGTTACACTCGAGTTTTTAACTTGCACAGTGACTGTGGTTTTGGAACAATCAACAGTGAAGTCTTTGGCACTGGGTTTCACAGTAGGCTCCCTCCCACAAAGGTTACCAGCACTGTCTCTGCTCAGGCAAGCAAAGCTCTTGGCCCAGACAGCGGGACTGGAGCCAACAGGTTGCCTGCTTATCTCTGTACTCTACACACATCCACCCTGCCGGAGTCCGGGGCTGTCTGAAAGAATCAGTGCGTAGGATTCAATTAGTCCATTTTCACTAATCTCTGGCAATATGAAAAAATAAATTATACACACATGTGGAACTGTCTAAAGGTCTCTTCGTCACTTCTTGTGGATGACTTACTCAGATACTCTTGTGCTTCCTATCAGGGTTTTAGTGTCAACATGTCCTTTCCTTTATTAAGAACTAGTTGGGAAGAGGAAGGAAGAGGTGGAAGGGAGACAAGAGAGGTAATGAGGGCAAATATTACCAAAGTGCATAATACATGTATCAAACTGCTGTCATCAATAGAAGGGTGTGTGTGACAGTATGGCTGCCTGTGTGTAGTGGCCAGAGAGGGCATCAGTGTCCCACTCTGTCACTCTCTGTCTTATTCCTTTGAGACAAGGCCTCTTACTGAAGCTGGAGCTGGGCTGGGGTCAGCAAGTCGTAGCAATCCTCCTGTCTCTGTCCCACACAGTGGGGGTGTTACAGACATGGGCATGGCCATGCTCAGCTTTTTGGATAGGAGCTGGAATCCAAATTCAGGTCCTCATGCTCACATAGTTAGCACTATTAGTCACTGACTCGTCTCTTCAGCCCAGCACTTTTTCTTTCTTACAGGGCTTCACATGGGCAAAGTTAAAAGGTGGAACTTCAAGGCCAATCTCTAACTTTTTGCAATTTTACTGAGCTCAGACCCTTAAATCTGGAAACCCCCCACCTAAACGTTTATACTTTGGATTGGCCATTCTGGTCCCTACTTCATTACCCATGACACAAGTTGAAAGGATACAACCCCCTCACTCCCCACCCTCCGCAGAGTCCCTTTGACAGGTAAATGTTTCACTTGAGTCTCTTCAATCACATCTTTCCAAGTAGCATCACATCATTACAAACCCCAAAGAGTAGACAGAGAAGGCAGGAATAAGCACTAATGATTACGACTACTATTACCAATAGAAAACAAGCCCAAGTACAACACACAAGTCAGGTATGATGTCACCACCTGTAATCTCTGCACATTTAAGGTGGAGGTGTGAGGATGGAGAATTTGAGGCTAGGCTAGGCTAGAAAATGAGACCCTAGCCCAAAAACAACACTGGAGGGAGATAACCTCCAACAACAAAATACATATTTTTATAATACAGTTTTCAAATATCAACTTGTGAATAATTTGTTTTATAATAGGAACATTTTTAATACTAAATGTTTCACAAGCATAATGGTGTTTCCTTTCAAGAAATACTGATACCATAGGGCAAATGTAGAATTCCTTTTCTTCTTTTTTTAAAGACACAGTCTCATGAATTGCTATGGAGTTAAAGATGACCTTGAATTTCTTATCCTCCTGCCTCTACCTCTCAAGTGCTGGGATCATAGGTGTGTACCACCATGCCTAGCTAATGAGGTACTGGTGCTGAGGACTTAAGCCTGAACTTCACAGTTGCCAGACAAGCACCTAACAACTGAGCTCCATCTCCAGCACTTAATTTCTATAATTAAGTCAGGGTTTAGTAAAACTTCATGATACAGATTCTAAATAAGAATATGAGCACACACCATTAATCCCAGCACTCAGAGGCAGAGACAGGCAGATCTCTTTGAGTTAAGGCCAGCCTGGTCTATAGAGTGAGTTCTAGGACAGCCAAGGCTACAAGAGTGAAACCATCTTGAAAAGAAAAACAAAAAGAATTTGAAACAACTCAGTCCATTATCAAAGGCATCAAGGAAAATGACCAGAAACAAATGGAGGGTAGTTACCTGTGTCTTAGAGAGAGAGATGTAAATGACAATGACTACCACACTGCATCCTTTTCTTCCCCCCACCCCACTTTTTTTTTAAATGTAACCCATGCTGGTCTCCAATTTGCTATATAGTTGAGAATGATCTTGAACTGATCCCCTGCGTCCACCTCCCAAGTGTTGGGAATCACACCGTGTGTCACTGTGTTATTTTCATCTGCTTTATGAAGTGTCCTTTATAATAACCTTTCCCAGTGGCAAAATTACAGGGTGTGCATGAGTGTGTTTGTGTGTGGCCAGCAGGCCCTGAGCTCTGTCTCAGCACTGTAGTCACAGGTACACACCACCACACCCAACAATTACATGGACTCCGGGGATCTGAACTCAGGTCCTCATGCTTGCACAGCCCTTTATCTACTGAGCCATTCCCACAGCCCAACAAAATCACTTTCAACTTACAGTTCGAAAAATTGGGGTATGGTAATTCCCCATAGTAATAACTGCCAAGCTGGAGGCTGCTGGGACAGAGGCAGCTCACCTGTACCCATGGAGCACTGTGACTCCCTCTCAATCTAAGCTCACTGGGCTAGGAAATGTGTATTTCTCCCTTCTAGTTAGTAAGGCAATGTTTTCCTATTTGTTCCTCTGGTTCACTTCATAAAAAGTTTGTAATGTCTCCATTTTCCGTCACTTTACTCTCATTTTCCGGTTTGGGCTTTCTGTGGTTATTACTCTTTGCTTCTACGTTGCTTCATTCCCATGATGGCTTTGACCTGCGTCCCAGTTTGGGTATGTTTTCTTGTTTTGATTCCTTATATAGTCCATGTTTAGCATTAAAAAAATATGATTCTGTGTGTGAGTGCCCATGAGCTGAAGGGCAACTTCCGGAGTTGAGTCCATCCCTTCACAGTAGGTTCTGGGGATTGAACTGGCCGGTCATCATGTTTGCACAGCAAGCGCCTTAACCCACTGAGCCACTGCACCTGTCTCTCCCCACCCATTAAAAATAATAAAAAACAATAACCAAACAAGAAAAACCAAACCTCCACACCTCATGTATCTCAGTCTATTCTCAAACTGGATATGTAGCTGAGGATGACCTTGAACCCTGATCCTTCTGCCTCTACCTCCAACTGTGGGAATTACAGTTATGAGACATTGTATCTGGATAGGAATTTTTTGTTCCAAACTCTGTCACTAAAGGCTACATAGCTGTCCCATATTTTCAAACATATAAATATCTGAAAAGTGTATCCCTCGAGATTAGATTTCAAAAATAATTTTGAGCTGAGCTGAGCTGGCTTATAATTTCAACATTCTGGAGGTTGAGGCAAGAGGAACACTAGTTAAGAGGCCAACCTGGGCTACCCAGGAAGACCCAACTCAAAAAAAAAGTTGTTTTTTCCAATATAAATTCAATAATGTATTTGCACATTTTATTGAAAAGGATTATAATGTGTCTACAATTGTTTGATAAAGAAAGTTTAGAGCCGGGCGATGGTGGCACACACCTTTAATCCTAGCATTTGGGAGGCAGGCTGGATCTCTGTGAGTTCCAGGGTAGCCTGGTCTACAAAGCAAGTTCCAGGACAGCCAGGGTTGTTACACAGAGAAATCCTATCTTGAAAAAACAAAATAAAAAAAGAAAGAAAGAAAGGTTAATGGCAGAAGAATGATAGAGGAATTATCTTGCTGAGTGTTCTCCACTGATTATCTTTTAGAGACTGCATATGATTTGAAAACATATAATGAAACCTGTAAGTAGAAACAATTAAATGTTTTTTTAAAAAGAAATACAGAAACAATCATATTAGACTTTTTAAAAAGAAACAGGCCATTATTTTACTCAATGTGGGTTTTTTGTTGTTGTGTTTTTGTTTTGTTTTGTTAGATATCCTTCTGCCTCTAACAAGTACTGTTATCAGGAATCCACATTTTACATGGTTCAATGATCTAGCCATCAGAGCACAACACATGGGAATAAGTACTGCACTGAGCAACTAGGCACAGACCTGGTTTTAGTAGTAACTAGCCACATGATCACCAGCAAACTATCAATCTTGTGTTTCCTTACAAGTACTTCCAATGGAAGGATTAGGTGCCCTCTAAACTTTCTTCAATACTGATGGAAACCACTTTAAGCTGCAAAGTGTAACATATACCCATTCTTTGTAGAAGGTCTGCTTCATAATTTGTGGAGTGGAAAGCAGTGTAGAAATGGAAGATCAAATACTCTGTCTAAACATTGTCTTAGTTAGGGTTTCTATTACTGTGGGTTCCTTTAAAAATCAAAATTAAATACCTTCTTCAAGAGGGAAAAACCAGGGCACCATCACAATCTGAACCAAGCAAAACCAAACTCCAACAGTATAAATAACTCAATGTCCCATTATATGGGAACCACTCACGATCTTCTGGGCTCCTCCAAAGGGCTTGAGACACTTCTCCAGCTCTGCCCTCTGCAGCACACACAGCTTGTCTTCTAGGCTCCAGCTGGCTCCACTCCACTGCTGCTGCTGTTCTTGGTGGTCATCCCATATTACCGGCATCTCCAAAATGCTGGGTCTTCTGCTGCAACTGGGCTGCACTTTCACCAATAGGCTCTCCTAGGCTCTCTTCATGGTGCCAAGCCTCAACTTCTCTTCATTGACCCCTTCAGTCCTGGGCCTTCAACTGCCACTGAGGCTACACCTTCACCAATGGCTTCTCCTGGCCTCTCACAGTGCCACGCCTCAGCTGCTCTCCATGTCTCCTTCATGCCTTCAAAACCAGTACCACTAGGGTGATGTTTACACAGTACCAAGTCCAGCTGCCAGCACAAGGTACAACCATGACTACCTCTGGAACAGCTTCTCTGTGCTCTCAGGAAACACTTCCCAGAAGATTTTGCCTCTTAATTGCTGCTTAATTCTTAGCTCCAGCCGACCAGCATCAGGTATCCAAGCAAAGCAAAATTTTGCCTTACTAGTTCTGGTATCTTGTTAATCACAGCTGATTCTTCAGCCCCAGTTAAGCAGAACCACAGGATCTTAATTCAAAATAAAAAATGGCCCCGATAGAGTCTTTAAACTTCCCTCTGAAACTTCACAAGCCAGGCCTCCATCTTCTGTACTGCTCTTAACATCCTTATCTTCCAAGTTACACAGAATATCACAGAGCTTTTAACACTCAATGGCTCTTCTAACCCAAAGTTCCAAAGTCCTTTCACAATCTTCCCCAAAACATGGTCAGATCTGTCACATCAATACTCCATTACACTGGTACCAATTTGTCTTAGGGTTTCTATTGCTGCAACAAAACACCATAACCAAAAAGCAAGTTGGGGAGGAAAGGGTTTATTTATTTGGCTTATGCTTCAGCATTGCTGTTCATCACTGAAGGAAGTCAGGCCAGGAACTTAAACAGGGCAGGCTCCTGGAGGCAGAAGCTGATGCAAAGGCCATGGAGGAGTGCTGCTTACTGGCTTGCTTCCCATGACATGTTCAGCCTGCTTTCTTATAGAACTGAGGACTATCAGCCCAGGAATGGCCCCACCTACCATGGGCTGGGCCCTTCCCCATCAATCACAAAATGAGAAAATGCCTTACAGCTGGATCTCATGGAGCCTCCTTCCTCTGATGACTCTAGCTAGTGTCAATTGACACACAAAATCAGTCAGTACAGCATGTAAGTTATATAAGCTGTTGTGGTCCGAATAAAAATGGCCCCCATAGACTCTTGGGGAGTGACACTGGAATAGGTGTGGCCTTGCTGGAGGAAGTGTATTACTGTGGGGTTTCAAAAGCTCAAGCCAGGCCTAGTGGCTCATTATCTCTTCCTGCTCCCTGAGGATCCAGATACAGAACTCTCAGCTACCTCTCCAGCACCATGTCTGCCTGTGTGCCACCATGCTTCCCTCCATGACAATAATGGACTAAACCTCTGAACTGTAAGCCAGCCCCAATTAAATGCTTTCCTTTATAAGAGTTGCCATGGTCATGCTGACTCTTCACAGCAATAAAAACCCTAAGATATAAGGCAACAGACTTCAAGCATGTCCTGTACCACCACTTTGACAAGCACACATGCACAATATCCAAGCTGAAAAGGTGCAAGATGCAGTTTTCACATGTGCAATAAGACAATAGACTCTCCTTATCTCTGGCAATGTCTGAGTATTCCACTGGAGTGACAATGTAGGTGATACAAGTATATAATTCATAAATACTACATGACTAACTTCAAATGAAGTTACCACACTACTAAGGATTTTACATAATTTATGTCCTACTGGTAACTATAATCTCAATTAAAACTGGAATGTAATTGTATTTTAAGTAGTTTTCTCATATTCAAAATTACTAAATGAAAAATAATATGTATAATTGATGTAAGTTCTTTATTAAAAACTGAAGTATTACATTTTAATTAAAATAACACTGTTCCCAGCTGGGCAGTGGCACACACCTTTAACCCCAGTACTCAGGAGGCAGAGGCAGGTGCATCTCTGGTCTACACAGTGAGTTCTAGGACAGCCAGGGATACACAGAGAAACCCTGTCTCAAAAAACGAAAAACCAAAACCAAAACACTGTTCCCAATTCTAACTCTCAAGGTTTATCTTGTCATAAAGACTCAATATAATTCTGGGCACTTTTTGCCTACATAAAAACAAATTAAAAGGTAATATGACTTATTTAATATTATAATGTCCCTCCATTTTTCACGTGCAACTATTGAGAATATCATGCACATACAGACACAGTGGAACACACATTGGAGCCCAGAACAGCAGGAAAATTTTGTACACTGTTAGTACTTCCAGGATAGGGTAGATTTGTGAAAGAATCTTCTGCACTCACAGGATCTAAGAATAACAGGTTGTCTTCTAATCTAAGGGCTTCTTCCACTCAAACCCTCTCAGTTTCCAAAATTTCCTAGCAGGAGATGTGGTAAAGCACTGTCCTGACACCGGAATCAGTCAGCCACTGGCACAGTATCCAGGGTGATGACAGCATCAGATCCTGAGCGAAGGAGCCACATGATTTTAGAGTCTGTACTAAGTGCAAGTTCAGCTTTCTTATGTTTGAGGGCATTTCTCAGATGAAAACGTTTTATACACCAAGGTACACACACATGTATCTTAGGATCTGGATTGCTTCACTCCAACTGCACATATCTTTGAGACAATTTAGACTCTCCCTTCTTATGCCCGTAAAAGCCTTGAGTTTGTTTACATTCAGACAATGTCTTCTTATATACTTTAATACTTTTCTCACGTATGAAGAAAATAAATTAAGTAGTACTAAAAATACTAATTTTCTTATCTTCAAAGCCTCATGTCCTTCTCCTGAAGAAAATATACAAACTAGATTAATATTTGTTTCGTTGTTTGGTTAGTTTTAGCGGAAAAAAAATTTTTTTGACTTCTCATCCCAAATAACATGAAGCTACCACTAATACTTCCTTTTAGTTTCAAAAGCCCATACCAGGCTCAGTGTCTGTCTGCTTACTGCCTGCAGATCAGGGTGTAAAGCTCTCAGCTACTACTCCAGTGCCATGCCTATCTGCTTCTCATCATGATGATCATGAACTAATCCCCCAAAACTATAAGCAAGCCCTTAATAAAATTCCTTCTTTTAGAAGAGTTGCCTTGGTCATGGTGTCTCTTCATAGCAATAGAACGATAACTAAGACACTCTGGGAAAAAAAAAAAAAAAAAAGGCCAGAAACTGGCAAGCATGGTGACCTCTATACCTTTACACTGAGTACTAGGAGAGCTGAGACAAAACTGCTATAGAGTTGGAAACCTCCTTCAGATACACAGCTACTAACAGGCCAGCCAGGGTTATATATATATATATATATATATATATATATACTGTCAAAAAAAATATAAAGCAAAGAAAGTGATAAAATTGGAAAAGAAACATAAGTTAGAAGTTCTCTATGGATGAGAAAGGAAAACTTGAATTACGGTGATTTTTACATTGCAGCTGTTCAAAAATCCTTGGTTACTGATTGTAGACCAGCCAGGTCGAGAGTGTGAAATGTAAAACCATTCACTCTAAGCTCACTAAAAGGGTGAAGAAATATGGGTAGAGTTAGCATGGGAGTTAGCATAGAACAAGCTCTGTCCTGAAAGGGCAATTTCTGTTCCTAAGCATGTAATGAGGGAAACTGCCCAAAAATCAACAACCTAGCTACCCAGCTTAGAATCCCACCTGAGAAACAGATTCAGGAAACAAGTTTGTGTGCATTAGTGAAAGCACAATACAGCAAAAGAGGGTAGAAAAGGCTTAAGTCTTAAGACCATAGAAACAGGAAAAAAAAAAAAAGGAATTTTACAGGTTCTAGAGCCTTCTTATTTACATGAGTTAGCAAAGGAGGTATAGGAACCAGCCTTGGTCTCAGGGCTAGTGAGGAGCATCAGTACTAGAATGAAGGCTGACTCTTTGATGTGCAGGTCCTACTAGCCCCTCCTTCTGCAGAATATTTTGTGTGGTATGTCTGCACGTGTTTATCTGTGCACAGGCACTCTGCCCTTATCCACTTAAGGCCTCTCATTAAATCTGGAGCTTAATTTTTCAGTTAGGCAGGCTGGCTGGCCAATGAGCTACCCACATCTTCTCCAGTTACAAGCACTCATGGCAACACCTAACTTCTCACACAGGTACTGGGATCCAAACTCAGGTCCTCATGCTTGTTCAACAAGCATGCTCTTTGACTCACTAGGCCACAGCCCCAGTGAACCAGGGTGTTTATTGCTAACTGTCTGACGTTTACTTCATCTTATCTTCAAGCCCTCTTCGGAAAATGACTTCCTTTTCCCTTTACTGATGTATGAAACTATGTATCTTTACGTGGGAAAGTTTAACAGACATCTAAACTATAATAGAGATGTTACTTTGATAAAAGTTTTGAATATAGAAAGGGAAAATTGCACTGAAATATTTGAGGGGGTAGGGATAGCAGACCTAATTTAAGGGTCTGAAACAGAAAGTCTAGGTGGAGAGAGACTTGGTCCATTTCATTACTGATGATTGCTAGGTGGTGCAGAGCTGCAGCAGCAGCTTGAATGCTGCAAGTCTGAGGCCAGTCTGGGACATACATCCAATTCCAGGCCAGCCCAGATTACACATGAAGACCACAGCTCAAAGACGCAAGAAATATAGTGGTGATAACTTGCTACAGTTACTTGCTAGTCATTAAAACTCAATAATGTACTGAGTACTTTCTTATATTTGATAAGCACTAAGAATTCAAATATGAGAAGACACAAGCTCTAACTTGAGGAACTTGGTGTAGGGGAGAAGTATAGCTAGAAAGACTGGGTGTCACATGAACTTTATAATGAATAAGTTTTGTTTTTTTAATAGAAAACAAGTCCAAAACAAAACAAAAGACATTGTACTTGATGAGTTCTTCAAGTTTGTCTATAAAATGTTGAAAAGTATTCTTCTATTTCACTGACAAAATAAACTTACATTGATAAACTGAAGTCAGCCAACCAAGGAATGTTAATTTTCCCTGTAACTCAAGACACAGATAAAAAACAGACCCAGAATTAATTTGTGTTAGCTTGCTTTTTAGTAACAATAAGCCAAATCTGCCATCAGCTATGTTACTAGCTTCCTATTAAAGTCTGATGAGGTGCTTATTAAAATTATCTGAGCAGAGTTGGGCATAGTGACACATGCCTTTACTCCCAACACTGAAGAGGCAGAAGCTGGCAGATCTGAGTCTGAGGCCAACCTAGTCTGCACTGTGAATTCCAGAACAGTTAGGACTATATAGAGATCCTGTCTCAAAATAAATATAAAATAATTCTGTGAAGTCTAGTGGTCTTTAAAATGGACCACACATGTAAATGACTGCTGTGTCTAGTGTTTTTTCTTACATAGTCTTTCCTCTGTACTGTATCTTTAGTTAGTTTATCCTCTGTAAAAACCCACATTTACTCAAGATACATCAAATTATGTCCCTTGGGCCCACAGGCCAGAATTCCCTCTTCTAGCATAACAAATCCCATTTCTCTCAATTATGAACAACTATAATTCTATGCCGTGGAATGTCTTTCTGTATGCTGTGAATGTGTTGCTCTGATTGATTGACAAATAAAATGCTGATTGGCCAGTAGCCAAGCAGGAAGTATAGTATAGGCAGGATAAGCAGAGAGGAGAATTCTGGGAAGTGGAAGGCTGAGTCAGGAGATGTTGCCAGCCGCTGCCGCCATGAGAAGCAAGATGTGAAGGCAGAACTGGGAAAAGGTACCAAGACACGTGGCTAAACATAAATAAGAATTATGGGTTAATTTAGTGTAACATCTAGCTAGCAAGAAGCCTGCCACGGCCATATAGTTTATAAGTAACGTAAGTCTATGTGTGTTTACTTGGATCTGAGAGGCTGCAGGAACTGGGTGGACACAGGAAAACTTCAGCTACAATTCTATTTTATACCTTAGTATGCTAAAGGTAAGAAACCCAACCATTTAAAAATAAACAGCAGCAAGACACGTCAGTTAACACTACAAAAACCCAGGACTGGTAAGAGAGCATGAGTACATACTGCTCTTGCAAAGGATAAGAGTTAAGATTCCTTGCCGGGCGTTGGTGGCGCACGCCTTTAATCCCAGCACTCGGGAGGCAGAGGCAGGCGGATCTCTGTGAGTTCGAGGCCAGCCTGGGCTACCAAGTGAGCTCCAGGAAAGGCGCAAAGCTACACAGAGAAACCCTGTCTCGAAAAAACAAAAAAAAAAAAAAAAAAAAAAAAAAATAAGAGTTAAGATTCCTTGCACCCACAGCTGCCTGTAACTCTGACTCCATCTGACATCCTCTTCTGCCCTCCAGTCACCCGCACTTATATGCACACAACCCTACTCATACACAAAATTAAAAATGAATCTAAAAATATCTCAAAACCACATATTCCTATTTTTCCACCTTCAGGGTTTTTTCCCCCAATATATATAGCATAATACAGAACTGGAATATACTGTTTCATATCTGACCCATTTTATTATTAAAACTGTGGAAATGGGATTCATTGTGGCATCTCCATACGTGACTGTATTATGTCTACTAACCTTCTAAACTCTCCTTGCTTCCCCTTGGTCCCCTTTCCAGTTCCTAATAGTACTTCTAATTTCAAGTCCTTTTCTATTTATATATAAAAGAAAACACTGTAAGTATTTCACTTAACATGTCTTCTACTACCACCATTTTCCTGCATGTGATGAATCTTGCTATGGCAATAACACTGCTGTTTACATACTATATTCATCCATTTACTGACTGGCACGTAGGCTGAGTCCACACCTTGGCTATGGCAAATGTCAGTAAGCAAGCACATATTCCTTTTGTATGCTGATTTCATTTTACGATAAAAACCCAGAAATGTGATAGCTAATTGATATGGTCATTCTATCCTTCATGTTTGGAGAAACCTCCTTACTATGTTCCACACTGGCTACGGCTGTATTAATTTATTCCTAACAGTACATGCATGATAAGAGCTCCTTTTCTCCAAATTCTATCTTTAAAAAAAAATTGTTTCTCAACTCTAGAATAAGCAGTAATGGAATCTCATTGTAGTTTTCTTTTGCCAGATGACTAAATGAGTATTTTCCCATAAAGTTATTAGCTAGTTGTATTTCTCCTTTGGTATCTATTCAGATTGTCACATCCTTTAAACTATGTGTTAATTTTATATGTTCTTTATATAATCTCCTATAAAATGAGTAGATGATAAAGACCAAATATCACCTATTTCTCTATTACCATTCTGAAACACCATGACCAAGGCAGCTTACAAAAGAGTTTAATCGGCCCTGGTTCAACAGGGTTAGAATCCACGATGACAGAGCAAAGGCTTAGCAGCAAAACAGTTAAGAGCTCACATCTTGAACCACTAAGAAGAGGCAAAGAGCACACTGGGAATGGCAGTCTTCTGAAACCTCAAAGCCCACCTCCAGTACATACCTTCAACAAGGGCACACCTCCTAATCCTTCCCCAAGAGTTCCAACTGGGGACCAAGTATTCAAATATAATGAGCCTGTGGGGGCCATTTTTATTCAAACCACCACAGACCTTTGCATTCTATAGGCTGGCAGAGTGAAGACTATCTGCTTTGTTGGGTAGAACTTTTAGGTGTAATTCCAGGCATCATTTCTTGTTTTCTCTACTTTTGAAGTCTTACCTAGGAAATCAATCTGTGCCAATATCCTGAAGTGTTTTCCTTACATCTTATTTTGGTTCCAATACAATTTTGCTTAGATTTCTCTAGCTACTTGAACTATTTTGTGCTTACATGAATTTTGGGATGTTTTCTCCAGTTATGCAATGTTATTCTTGGTATTAAAGTCATCAGTGTTATACTGGGGCCTTAAATCTCCTTTTTATGTCTAGTAGTGTTTTGTTTTTATAAAATTAGGTGCTGTTTGAATACCTGTCATATAAATTTACATCTTATTCTGATTTTCTTCAAGTAGCTTTGAATATAGTTTGCTTATATCTCCCTATATCTTATAAATTCAATGATTTATATTAGTAATTTTTCTTATTCCTCATTGGCATATCTTTTTCTAGTGGAATTTATTCATATTCTCAATGATAGTGCTTACTAAATTTTTTCTCCTCTGGGTATAGGGTTCCCTTAGCCTCTTTTGTAAGTGTCTTCTAGTGGCCATGAATTTCCTTAATTTATCCTTATCCTGGAAGGTTCTCTTGCAACTGTGAAGGACAACTTGGCTGGGTATAATCTTGGTTGGTAGTAATGTTCATTCAGGACCTGAAATACATCAGTCCATCCCCTCCAGGTTTTCAGAGTTCTAAGGAAACTGCAGTTAGTCTGATGTATCTGCTGTCAGATGTTGACATTTCTCTCTTGGAAACTTTATTCTGTACTTCTAACAACTTAACTATTACTTCTATGGTCGTGTGTGTTTGAGGCTCTAAATGCTTCTTGTACCTAGATGTCCATGTCTTTCCAAAGATTTGGGGAGTTTTCATTATTATTTTACTGAGGAGTTTTTTTTGTTTTTGTTGTTGTTGTTGTTGTTGTTTTTTTACGCCCACAACCTGTAGTTCTTCTTTCTCAGGTATGCCAATGATTCAAATATTTGAGTGTTTTGTTTTGTTTTTTGAGACAGGGTTTCTCTGTGTAGTTTTGGTGCCTGTCCTGGATCTCACTCTGTAGACCAGGCTGGCCTCGAACTCACCGAGATCCCCCTGGCTCTGTTCCCAAGTGCTGGGATTAAAGGCCTGCACCCCCTACCACATGGCATATTTGAGTTTTTTTAAGAGTATCCTAAAGCTCTTGAATTTTCTCATCTTTTTTCCTTTGTTCTGTCTGACACTAACAATTCAGATGATCTGTCTTCAAGCTCTGCTACTTTTTTCTTTTGTTTGATCTAATTTGTTATAAAGGCTCCCAACTAATTTTTCTATTTGATCTTGAGAGCTACTTGTTTCCTCCATGATTTCTGTCCAGTTCTCTTTCAGATCCTGTGTTGCTTTCTTTAGTTCATTTAACTGTTTGGGTTTTTTGTTTTGTTTTGTTGCTTTTCATTGTTCTTTTGTTTTTTATGCTGAGAATTGTTTATTTGTTGGGATGGGTATCTTTTATGATATTACATGATAGCCTTCCTAGTGGTTCTCTCTTGATAATATGTCTTGGGAGGTATTATTCTTGGGTTTGACACTGGTATTTCTCAAATGAAATCTTGCCTGTATTTTACTTCCAGATTCTTCATCTAACGCACAAGTAACACCATTTCACTTCCCCACAAAACCACCTGTAACTTTGAAATGCTTAAAATTCAACAGAACACTGTAGGTTTTCTCACATTTTGATCCTATTATATCTTTCTTTAGACCTAACCCACCATAAACAGTGATCCATTAATTCAAAAACATTTATGTACTATGCACTGACAATATAGTTGGAAACAATACAAGAGGCCTGACTTGATGGTGCTTAGTGACAGAAGAGACTGAAGAGGAAAGGGAGAAGAGGAGTTAGAGGAGTTACTAGCTGCCCTTCCAGGAGACCCAGGTTCAATTCCCAGAACCCATAGGAAGTTCATGATAATCTGTAACTCCAGTTCCAGGGGAATCTAACACTGTCTTCTGGCCTCCTCGAGTACTAAGCATTTGTCATGCACATACATGCAAGCCAAACACCCACACACATAAAAATAAATAAATCCTTAAATCTGGCACTGGTCATGGTGGTGAAGACCTGTAATCCTAGCACTTAGGTGGTAGAAGCAGGGTAATCAGAAGTTTGACATGCCATCGAGATGGCTCAGCAGGTACCTGCCAAGCCTGACAACCTAAGTTTGAGATACCTGAACCCACATGATGAAAGGAGAGAACCAACTCCAAGTTGTCCTTCACAAACACCATGGTATTCATGCCCCACCCCCATGAACAAATAATAATTTAAAAACAGCAAATGGCCAATTTTCTGTGACAAGAACCCAACTACTAATAATTCCTATGTATAAATTATAGCTATGGTCTGGAGAGCTGAACAAGGTTCTATTTTTTTGCATCTAGGTCCTCACACAGACTAAGCCATATATACCTCCTTAAATTTCATTTTGAAGCAAGGTCTCATAGAGTTGCCTAACCTGGCCTTGACTTCCCATCCTCCTGCCTTAACCTCCTGAGTACCTAGGACTGCAGGCCTGCACCACCAGACCCAGCAGTAGGCAAACATGTATGAATATGTTGGCATTCTTTTCAACACTCTAGCCTGAATCAACCTATGTTAAACCTGGAGCTTTTGCTCTCTACTGTAACCTAAGTACAATATAAAAGTTTGGCAGACAAACAGAAAAAAACAAACAAAATCCCAACAAATACCTGTTTGAGAGCATGCCACGTTAAGGTTCTTATAAATCACACACACACACACACACACACACACACACACACACACACACACACACCAGCTCAGTTTGAGAACATGATTCATCATCATTCATATCTTATCAGCTGTGGTGGTATTGTGTTCCCCAAAATATTGTGTACCCTAATAAACTTATCTGGGGTCAGAGAACACAAAAGCCACTAGATACTTAGGATAGACTGTAATAGCACACGCCTTTAATCCTAGCATTCCAGAGGCAGAAATCCATGTGTTCAAGGATACAGCCAAGCATGGTGACTCACGCCTTTAATCCCAGAAAGCGAGCCTTTAATCTCAGGGAGTGATGGTAGAAAACAGAAAGGTATATAAGGCGTGAGGACCAAAAACTAAAAGCATTTGGCTAGCTAAGCATTTGGCTGGTTAAGCTTTTAGGTTTTGAGCAGCACAGTTCAGCTGAGAGCCATTCGGATGAGGACACAGAGGCTTCCAGTCTGAGGAAACAAGATCAGCTGAGAAGTTGGCCAGGTGAGGTTAACTGTGGCTTGTCTGTCTCTCTGATCTTCCAGTATTCACCCCAATAACCGGCCTCAGGTTTGATTTTATTAATAAGAACTTTTAAGATTCCTGCTACAATCAGCTTAAAAATTCCAAAATAGGGATGGGCATGGTGATATGCATTCATTCATTTGCTTTAAAAAAAAAAAAAAAGCCATTTCTCTGTTATGCAGCCCTGGCTGTCCTGGAATTCACTCTGTAGACCAGGCTGTCCTTGAACTCAGAGATCCACCTGCCTCTGCCCGCTTCATGCTAGGATTAAAGGTGTGAACCACTATACCTGGATGGTCACATGCATTTAACCTCAGAACTTGTGAGGCACAGTATTCAGGTCTGAGTTTTGAGGCCAGCCTGGTCTACTCAGTGAGTTCCAGGACAGCCAGGGCTATATTACAAAAAGATCTTGTCTCATAAAAACAAAAACAAACAACATCAAAAAACCTTCCAAAATCAAAAGTTTATAGAGGAAATTAAAAATGTAGCCCAAGAAAGCCAGACCAGCCAGGCATAAAATCAGAGATGGAAGTAGAAAGATAAGGAATAAGGATAAGATAGCAAGATAGTACAGCAGGTAAAGGTTTCTTTTTAATAATTTATTTTATGTGCATTGCTGTTTCGCCAGCATGTGTATCTGTGTGAGGGTGTTGGATTCCCTGGAACTGGAGTTACAGGAAGTTGTGAGCTGCCATGTGGGTGCTGGGAATTGAACCAGGGTTCTCTAGAAGAACAGCCAGTGATATAAACTACTGAGCCATCTCTCCAGCCCCCAGGTAAAGTCTCCTAACACCAATTTGGCCTCTGATCTCCACATGTATCCCCCTACAACAAAAGTTTTAAGCGGCCAGGCAGCGTTGATGCACGCCTTTAATCCCAGCACTCGGGAAGAAGAGCCAAGCGGATCTCTGTGAATTCAAGGCCAGCCTGGTCTACAGAGAGAGATCCAGGACAGGCTCCAAAGCTACAGAGAAACCCTGTCTTGAAAACAAAACAAAACAAAAATTTAAAGCGGGTAATTTGTTTGTGGAGGCAGAGAAAAAAATGGGCCAGGTAGCATAGCCCTATAATCCTTGTGAAGGCTAAACCAGGAAGATAATAATTTCAAAGCCAGCCTGTACACCTTAAGAGTATCTGAAAAATAAAACTGAAATAAAATAATAAAAAGGCAATTCAAGGTACAATTTGGTTGTAGAATATGCAGAGGCCCTTGGTTTGTCAATAGAACACACTTTTGTGCTAGAGTCAAGAGCAATGGCTCTCAACCCGTGGGTCATGACCCCTTTGGGAGGGTTGAACAACCTTTCATAGAGGTCCCATATCAGATATCCTGCACATCCACATCAGATATTTATATTACAATTCATAATTACAAAATTACAGTTATGAATTAGCAACAAAAATAATTTCATGGTTGGGGGTCACCACAACATAAGGAACTGTATTAAAGGGTCACAGCATTAGGAAGGTTGAGAACCACTGGTCATGAGACAACTGCTGGTATACAGGTATGTCAAAAATACCAATATTAGATTTTAATCTTCAGGCTTTTAAACTGATTAAAGGTGGAAAAATCACACCAGACTCTCATTCTTGTCATAATTTCAAGGCTAACCTTCCTTTTTAAGAGTGGGGAAGATTAGAAAGAAAAACCTGAAGCACCCAACCATTAGAAAATGTTCCTATATTACCATTTATCATTCAACACTTCAAGTCTACCGATACTATAAAGGCCAAAGGCCTTTTACAGCTTCTAGAGACAATCCATGTGAAACCCAAGGATCCCTCACTAACAGAATGCAGGTCACTGGAACACGGCAAAAAAAGTCCACACGTCAAAAGTGCAGCTCACTTTCTGCCGACAAGGCTTTCTTTCTAGAACTTCTCTCCAATGCAGGATTGAGTGCCAACTTTACAAGGTGCCTGGCATTCATTTCTTCAACACTAAACTTTTATCTGGTTCCCAGAAGGTCACTCTAGTACCCTGAGTCTTGGTCCCACACACTATGGCAAATCTGGAACACCAGACCCGGCCCCTCCAATCATCCTCACACAGGAGCCAGGGAGGTGGGAGGGGGTCAGTCCATGTCCTGTCTTCAAAGTGGTGCTGGTGGAAGTAGATGTGCCAGTCATATCTTCCCTTCCAATCTAACCACACATGGTTGGACTGGGCACTCTGGATGACGGAGGCACATGTATGTCCTGTTCTGACACACTTGCAGGAAGGTGTCGTGAGTCCTGTAGGGAAGATGCAGCCTCGGAAGCCCCTTGACAAGATGACAGCTGGGCCCGGGTCTCCTCTGCTGTTCACTCAGCCAGCCTCCAACTCAACGTTTTCTCTCACTCACTAGGGTATTCACGGCTTGTCATGACAACCCCAACACGACCTCAACTTGGATTTGCTAAATTTCACCCACCAAGGAACTTTCTAGAACTCGCTTCCCTTGGAAAAAGCGTGGCCCTGCCGGGCAGCGGTAGCGCACGCCTTTTATCCCAGCATTCAGGAGGCAGAGGCAGGCGGATCTCTTGTGAGTTCGAGGCCAGCCTGGACTACAGAGTGAGTTCCAGGACAGGCACCAAAGCTACACAGAGAAACCCTGTCTCGAAAAAAAGGAAAAGCGTGGCCCACAGACCCGGTAGACATAGCTCCCTGACAGGCACTGACTCTGGGCCGGCAGCTCGGGGCCCCACGGAGTCACCTCACGTGA
>CABHPP010136703.1:0-46163 GCA_902168425.1 Peromyscus attwateri
AAAAAAAAAAAGGAATCCCACCTTCATGTGTGTCTGCACCTTGAACTGTACAAAGGCAAAAATTACCAGCTGAACAACTTACATAATGCTTAAAGTTTGTCCTCACTTTACAGAATCTGCCCATTCCACTTTCTGCTACTTCTTGGTAGGTTTTTACTTTAAACTTCCTTCAGCAAGTGTCCACCTCATAAAGATCCCATAACCTCCCCATACAATGCCACTAATGAAGACCAAGTGTTCAAAGATGTGAACATATAGGAGAATACCAATTCAAGTATCTCTTAATATTATGCTCTACTAGGGGAGTGTTTACATGAGGTTTTATTAGTTACAGAACAATGAAAGTAATAAATCAGAGCATTTACCAAATTCATTGGTGGGCATTATAGATAGGTAGGTTACAGTAAAACAAAGAACCCTATCTTATATGGTTGGATGTTATCTGATGATATTCTTAGCTTTGGATTATTAAAAATTGATGTTCTGTTAAGAATACATTATAAGCATTCCATAAGCATGTTAGGTCAGACACAGATATGGGCAATTGCTGTCTTCCAATGTGGTTAAAAACAATCCAAGATAATTTGACTCTGAACTGCAGTATTTTAACTAGCCATAGTCTTGAAGTTCAGTCATTTGTCACTGTCAAATCTTTAACAGGGGTATAGCTTTGTTGTTTCTTTAGTTATTCATTCTCATCCCTTCTTGAGAACTTCAGTTTACAGTTATGTATGCAATTATTCCCCTCTGTTTATGAGACCACATAGGTACTTTACATTTAAAGATTTAATATGTGATTTTTCAATAAAAACTATTTAATTATCTGTTTCAATAATGATTACTTTAAAATTTGGCACTAGTTCATTTTGTCCTAGTAGTTTCAATGTGTTCTTTTATTTCAAACTCCTTGGCTAGTCTATACATTCTGACTTTTGTAAATAATATTAACAGTTGCCTCGTCCCCCATTTTGTTAAAATGCAATGGTGATGCATTCCCATAGTGGGTTCTTATGTTTGTTGGTGTGACTATTCCACAGGCATTATCCTACAACATATTTTCTTTCTTTGTTGAACTCTGGGAAGTAAGTTCACTATGAAAAACTGGAGGAACTTGCTGCATAGCCCAGACCATCAGGTGGCTCCTAAATTATTATATGACAGAAGTTCTGCTTCTGAGCTTGTGTTTTGTAATTGCACACTGATACCCCTTCATTGTTCCACTGTGTGCTTGTCTTTTGCTTGCTGTAGTATAATTAGCAGAGATAAGAATGCCAAAACAGCAGATACTAAACCTTATGTGTGCAGATGTGTGAAAACTGAAGAAGTATGCCTTGTAAAATGGGGTCACTTGGTTCTGCAGAAATTATGGGATGCCTATGTATAATTTCATTACATTGTCTTCACATTTAGAAGATACACAGGCTAAAAAATACACTTATTTCTTTATTGATTTTGAAGTATTTTGTTGAAGAAAATTTATTTCTTTTATTGTCTTTTTTTTCAGACCTATAAGTCAATGGATTAATTCACTTGATTTTGTTACTAGGTATGTGCTAATACCAAGTCTGTATCCACGTGAGTGGATAATGAAACACTTCTCTCTGGAAATAATTTCTGCACAAGCTTGGGAGAGTCTTCCCCTGCTGCTCTAACTGCCTGCTAAGGTTGAGGCCCGACCTCTACATCTGATGTCAGGGCAACAGCCACAGATGAGGTCCTTCCACCCTTCCAGAGAAAGCAGTTGGCTTTAGGTTCTTACTTCTGATATCATTTCTTAGAACCACATGGCAGAGTAATATAACCTGGAAGATTAGCTACACTTATTTTTCTATATCCTTATTTGGCGATGAAGTGATTCTATATAAAAAAAAAAACTCTACCAGATATCCATTATATCTATGTCTAATAAATATATTCGCAAAGTCTCAGGACTCAAAATTAGCACAAAAGTCAAGAATAATCCTATAGACAAAGAAGGAAATCAGGGAAACTATTATATCTACCATAGTTTTTTTAAGATTACACACACACACACACACAGAGAGAGAGAGAGAGAGAGAGAGAGAGAGAGAGAGAGATTGGATTAACTACAGTAAAGTGAAGAGTGATCCTAATTAGTCTTAATAAAAAAAAAAAAAACAGAGTCAGATATTCAGATATTGGGGGTGAAAGCTGAAAGATCACAGAAGCAAAGCAGCCACAGTCACTTTTTACCTCTCTGCATCCTCCTCCCAAATGGGGATCCTGTCTCTATGAATCCTCAGACTGAATGGGGCCTCTGAGATCCTGTCTCTATCCACCTTATATTTCTCTTTCCACCTACTGAGTCCTGGGGTTAAAGGCAGGAGCCTCCAGAGCTCTGTATCTCTTTTAGACTGGTTCAATCTCATGTAGCCCAGGGTGGCCTTGAACTCCTGATCTTCCTGCTTCTTCCTCCCAAGGGCTGGGGTTAAAGTTGTGTGCCATCAATGCTTGGACTCTGTGGTTAGCTAGTGGCTAGCTCTGTCCTCTAATCTCCAGGAAAGCTTTATTTATCAGAACACAAACAAAATATCATACGACAGTAAAGGGAGTTAAAGATTTGTGCAATGAAAAATTTAAGACACTGAAAAGAGAAATTGAAGAGGATACCAGGTGAAAAGACTTCCCATGATCATGGATTGGCAGGATTGATAGTGTGAAAATGGCCATCTTATCAAAGGCAATCTACAGATTCAGCACAATTCCCATCAAAATTTCACTGGAATTCTTTACAGAAATTGGAAAAAAAAAGCCTTAAATTTCATTTGTAATCATGAAAGACTCAGGACAGACAAAATAATTCTGAACAATAAAGAATGGCTAGAGAAAAGATATCCACATACCTTATTTCAAGGTATAATGCAGCTATAGTAATAAAAATATCATGGTACTGAGGTAAAAACAGACCCATTGATTGAAGGAATAAAGGTATTTATCAGTGACATATTTGACAGAGGGTAAGTATACAGAATACACAAAGAACTAAAAACCTAAATGTCAAGAACACAACCAACCCAATTTTAAAAGGGGGGGGGCATCTAACTATCAGAGAGTTTACAAACAACGAAACATAAATACCAAGAAACACTTTTCTTAATAAGTGATAATTTGCACTTTTGTTGTATTGAACTGTTTATCATGCCTTAACTCTTTAATATGTCTGTCAATTATTCCTATGATCTTGTCTTTCATTTCTTGGTTAAAGGTATTATTCAGCAGTGTTTTAAAATATTTCAAAAGTTGTGGAGTGAGTAGAAAATTTCTTAATAAAGAAAAATGAAAAAAATATTTCAAAAGCATTTTTCTATTTACTGGACATCTTTAGACACCATGTTCTTTAACACTATTCCACTACTTGTTTCATTAATATATTCAGAAGCTTACTAATATTTTTCAAAAGATTTCCCCTATGAAACCCAAGTATGTTCATGTCATATAAATTATCTGCTCATATGCACTAGCACATCTTATTATATGTGTATATTCATTCTAACTTTTTCACAATGTCAATTTTATAGTGCACTCTAATATTTTATTAATTTTGATTTTAAACCTTTTGAAGCCTATTTTGAGACCTTTCACTTTATATTATTTCACAGGTTCTTCAAACTTTCTTAATATATTTGTTTATATTTCAAAAAGTATTGTCCTAATTTTAAGTATGCTTTTAGATTCTTTAATAATTTTAACATATTTTTATATCCTTACACTTCCTTAATGTTTTACTCCTTCTACTTTTGAATATCTTCAGAGATTTTCCCAGTGCATTTGTGTTTCCTGAGAATTACTAGACATTCACATACAGTTTATTTTCCAAGTTTTCATTTTGCCTTTAATGCTTATACTTTAAAATATTTATAATGTTTTCTTTTGGAACATATTTATTTTGAATTTTATTGAATCAGACCTTCTCTATTTTCCATTTTAACTATATTCCATTAGAACATTCTATTTAACCCCCTTTCACTTAGAGCTGAGGAAAGGTTCATGTTATATTTCCCCTCATTTGGTTGTTTTGCATATGATTGTTTATTGCTCATGGAATATATTTCCAATTATATTTTCTTGAACTTTCCTTTCTGATCCTGTTTGAAATTTAGTTTTATTTTTCATGATCTATGTTTTATTTCTCAGAGGCAGACACTCCATACTGAAAATGTTATACATGATGTGCATTCAAAGTTTGAATGTACACATGTGATAAGATGTGCCAGTGTGTACGAACAGACAATTGATATGACATAAACATACTTGAGATTCCTAGGGGATATCTTAGAAAAATTTAATAAGCTTCTGAATATAATAATGAAACAAGTAGTGGGCCCGTGTTAAAATAAATGATGTCTAAACATTTTTTTTTCTGAATTGTGCTGAATCTACTTTCAAAGGCTTATGTTTCTCTGAGTTCTGTGCATACCTCTCTTAGACAATTCTGCAGCGAGCTTTCTTTGTTTTCAGTAGTTTTTGAGTTGTTGTTATGTTTGTTCTTGTTCTTACTTATTTTCAACTGGGGATAACACACCAGATTTTATTTTCTTTTTTGTTTGATTTTAAAGTTGTGTCTTGCTTTGTAGCCAGGTTATCCTCAAACTCAAGATAGCCACCTAACTTTGCCCCCTTAGTGCTGAGATTACAGACATTAGCCACTTTGCCTAGCTAAGGCACCATAGTAAGTGCTATACCCAAGAGGCCCCTGCTCCTAGGCATAAAAGGAATCATGGGACATCTGTGTTCTGTTAACTTTATTTTCCCACTTTGTATTTTTAACTGGACAGCTAAAACACACACATACCTTTTCCCCCTGTCTATTACCATGCATCTCATTAGGAAGAGTCATTTTACATTTTAATGATAACTTGGCTCTCAATTTATGTGCTACATCAACTTATGTTTGATAGGTTAGTTATTTTAAATGTCTTAACATACATTTCAGAGGTTTCCTTGGGAACTCTACAAGTAATTGCTTTCTTGGATTAATTTGACCCCAAAATCTCAGAAATTGTATTTATGAAAATTAATTCAGTGTATGTTTAGAAAATAATCTTTGACACATAAAAATCTGGTAGGTTTATTTTATAGTGTTGAAGATTCCAGTGATTTGAAATAAATGGCATATATACATATATATATATATAAAATTAGTTATAAGATATTATATATATATATATATATATATCTTATTAGTTTGGAGTGTAGCCTTATGGAGGTTTATACATTGGGCTACTGGGTAGACTACTAATTCAAGGAAAGCATGGCCCATCCATGAACCAATACTGAAGCATATTATTTAAGAAAATCTAGCTTGTTTGCCTTTAACTTGCCAAAGCAGACATTTTGCAATCTGATTACCATATGAAATAAGCTATCAGGACAAAAACAAACAAACAAACAAACAAAAATGTCAGGCAAAATCTTTTTTACATATTGTTCAAAACAGTAAGGAATTTCACTGTGGTACATGAAACTCCTCAAACTGAATCCTCAAAAATATTCCAGTTCTGGAACAAACTTCCTGTGTCTAATGTAATGGATGTTCTTTGGACCATTCCCAAAGGATGGTTTCTCCCTAAACCTTTCATGTAAGCACAATGCCCAGTTAACACAATCTCCTGAAAAAAGCCGTGGCCTGTGAAATACGCTTTCCTTTAAATTTGCCCATGAAGGGTCATTCATGACAGTGCTTGCCTAATTAACAATGAGATTTGGGGGGAAATGTCTTCTAAAAATGAGGAAACCAGTAACAGATAAAAGAAAGAGGAGGGGAAAGGAGCAGGGGAGAGCAAGAATAATTATGTACCTCTTTTATATAAGGTGGTGAAAAGGAGAAAGGGAAACACACCTTTCATTGTAGATTGAGACAGTATTTGTACAACTGCAAAAAAAAAAGGACAGAATGATTATTTACCTTTCCCTTTTCTATTCTGTTTGTTATAAATATCATAAAATTGTAGCATCTTTTGTCCAAGACACTCTAAAGAAAAGAGATAGAAACAGAAAGAGGCTGGGAAACAGTTTGTAAGTAAAGAAAGGCAAAAGCAGGTAGTTTCAAAGTCTTCCCTAGGGACAGAAAGACTGGCTTTTTTAGATGTCCAAAAAGAGGAGCCATCTTCCATCTAGGGCTATCATAACAAAGGAGGGTACATGGTGCTACCTACTCTCTGTGATCTCAGGAGATCTTCTCTGCATGCAAAGGGGGAACAAGCAAGAAGGGGGAGAGAGGAGGGAAGGGAAGAGAAGACAGAAGAGGTCAGGGGAGAGGAACAATGGGGAGAAAGGAAGACCAGGATCCAGATCTAGTTCTATCCAGATCCAGCTCTAATTTTTCTTATAAGGACATCAAGCCAGTGAAATATAGTCTCACTCTAGGACATCGTTTAATCCCATTAACTGCTAAAAGTCATGCCTCCAAATTGAGTCATGTTGAAGACCCTGGCATTGACAGAAGAAAGTGAACGGAGTAGATTGGTAGAATGCAGTGTCCTAAGTCAGTTCAGATTAGAAATTCATCAGAAAAGGATCAGGCAGCTGTATGGAAGGGTGTCACTGAGACAGTTCATATTTCTGTCACTTTTTGAGGTGCTCCCTAATGCTCAGCTGTAGTTCTGTGACATTAGGAATCCATGTTCATTTCTTACAAAGATGCAACAAGTAATTTATACAGGCTGTGTTGACTTGTAAAATGAAGGTGGACTTTCAAATTCTGTTTATTCACTTGCAAATCACAGTGAAAGGATGACACAATATGGGAAAATTTATCTCAACTGGTGTGGAAGGTGACGTAAGGAACCAAGAAGAGTTAGTAACCCTCACGAAAAATTAAAAGCTAAGAAATAATTACAATTATGTTTCTGAGATTACCAGAAATAACCCTCATCACTGAACTATTAAAATTATGTGACACTATCCCAAGGCACCTCCGAAGTGGGTCATAAACTTTAGAAGTGATCATTCTAGCCATGTGGTGTCATTATATCCTCCTGGGATGGTTGTACAACTGAAGAGCACAACAACCACAGAAGATCCATTCTCACTAGAAAATTGTAACAGCAGATAGCTTTTTGAAAATGGCTCCAAATTCCACTGTGTTCTGAAAATCCTTATTATATGCCAAGAACTCACTTTAATGCAACTATAATTTCAATATATTCAAATTTATTCCATATATACATTTCTATACCTAAGTATAGTAATGTTTGACCCTCAAGAAACAAATAGATATGCTTTGCTACTTTCTTCAAGCTTACCCTCCGGTGCAGTTTTTCAGTAGAGGTTCTCCTTAGGTGGCTCCAGAAACCTGACTGATAATTACAAGTTTCTTTTCCTAAAAAATATATGTCTCACACAGATTTCAGAAACACAGAATGTGCATAATAAAATAAAATATGAATCAAATGTTATTTTGTCACCGTTTGGCCAAGAAGATATTCTGAAACACTACCAAGAGCATAGAATCTCAAACATAGGATTACAACTTCACTTTCTCTGCCAATTAAAACCTTAGTGAATTCCGCTTAGCTGCACCTCAAGACCTAATCTTCATGTGGGCATTAGAAGAGCAGATAGCTCCCTGAGCTTTCCGGAGATTGACTAATGCCTTTGAAGCACTTACCTGGCATCTGTTGCAACTAAAGTAAGTGACTAATAAATATTGAACTACTGCTATTACCGTAGACCATGACTGTAGTCACTTTATCTTTGAGGTAGCTGAAATCACAATGACACCAGCTAATAAGAATTATTATGGTTCTGTAGTACGTGCAGATACACTACACTGAATCTTTTTCCACATAAGCATTTTATGTTATATGATTGCAATTTTTTGTGTATGAACATATAATATTAAAACTATATATAATATTGATCTGAATTTTATTTGTGGCCTTTTAATATCAGCTAATAACCTTCTGTTAGTTGTATGTTCCTTGTTTCAAATCCTTTTCTTCCTATCTAGCATCTCCTTCCTTGGAAGAATGAGTGAGGAACCCTGGTTTCCAAGCAGGACACAAGTCTCTTATACCATGTTCCTCTCTCTTGCTTGTCTGTCTTCAGTTCCCACATCAGTGCCTTGAACACATTTAATGCCTCTTCTAACATTTTTTTCCTTTTGTCTTATATCAAGAGATGAGCTGTAGAAAACGTCCCCTCTGAGGAATCTTCAAACATGACATTTCCTTTAGAGCAAAGCTCTTTTTTCCCCGCTGGTTATATTTTTCACAAGTATAGCCTGTCTTTAATCACGACATGACCTTGACAGGATTTAGGATCAGAAAACATTATCCTGCACATGGACCTATGGGGATATTCAGTTGACCACAATACAGAATATGTCTCTCCAACAGTTTAGATAAATGGCTGTGCATTCCCTGAGAGTATTTCTGTAGAGGTGGGGTACACAGTATCTGACAATCAGGAAAGCCTATTATTGGTTAGCCGTGAAAACATACAGGGTCTAGCTAATACATAACTCTCTACTGTTTACCCTTAGCAGTGAACTGGGGCTGAGGGTTGAATGGCAGAACATAAGGTGAAAATACTCTCTGAATGTTTCTCCAGACAGACTGGTGTGATAGGGAGTTTTCATCTCTCAGTGTCATGCACTTAAATATGGGCAGTGAGAATGATTCAAACATCCTGCACATCACCAGATATACAGGAGCCTCTAAGATACTTCCTAAGATGGAAATGCCATCCATCAAGGGCTGTTCTTTCAGGCTTCATTGGTTTTTATTATTAATCATTTATTTCATTTACTATCTAATTGCTTTACAGAGTTGTCTGTTAAGCCAATGGCTAATTAAAGTTACTTAGAGCAGACATATAGTTCATTATTTTACAAAATTGGAATGATAGCTCTGGGTCCAACTTTATGTAACAGAAGATATAACTCAAATATAAAAGTGCTTAATATGTTCCTGTAGTCAAGCCATTATTCAAGATCATATTAACAAATGCTTATATGTTGAATTAGTAAGTAGAAGTTCAATCTTTATAAAAATGAATGCCTGGAAATAATATTCAATAACACTAGCATGTTATGTATATATGGCTTTCATTGTTGAGTACATAATAATTTACTACAGAGTAACATTCTTTTCATTTTCTTAGGAATCAGGAAAACTAATTTTTTAAAGAGAAATGGCAGATATGGAAACCTTTTTTATTTCTAAAAATGTTTGTATTTTTTTTTCATACAGTATGTTTTGATCACAGTTTCTCCTCCCACATCTTTTCCCAAAACCTCCCCACCTCCCCAGGCATTCAACTCCTTGCATTCTTTCTATCTCTCCTTAGAAAAAAACAAAAACCTCACACATAATACAACAAAACAAACAGAGAAAAAGAAAAGAGTCAAAATCATCACCACCCCAGATGCCTAGATACCAGTGCAAAAACATAATCATTAATAGGCAAAGCTATATATCTCCACCATAATATAGCAACCAAGTACAATAGGCCTGAGAAATGCAATATAGCTGAAATACAACTACTTCAAAATAACTATTATGAATATGTCTAAAACATTTAGAGAAACTATAAATATATCCCTTAATGAAGTCTGTGAAAACACAAACAACAAAATGAAGCAATGAAAACAGTTCCAGACATGAAATTAGAAACAGAATCACCCAAGAAATCCAAACTGAGATAAAACTAGAAACAAAGAGTTTAGGTAGTCAAACCAAAACCTCAGAGGTAAGCTTGGCCAACATAATAAAAGACATGGAAGAGAGAATCTAAGGCATTGAAGAAAAGGTAGAAGAAATGGATACCATAAACAAAGAAAATATTAATTCGTAAACACCCAGAAAATCTGGCATACTATGAAAGGCTAAATTTTTGAAAAACTGGAATAGAAAAAGAGGAAACCCAGGTCTAAGGCACAGAAAAATATTTTCAACCAAATAAAAAGAAAAACCCCCTAACGTAAAGAAGATAGAAGGAGGCGTCTATCAAAATACAGGAAGAATGCAGAACAAAATAGACTAGAGCAGAAAGAATGTGTTTTAATTTTATAAACAAAGACCATATTGTAAGTAACATTTGGGACATCCTAGACTAGTCTTGACCTTTGAATTTCCTGCCTCAGAGGCCCGGTAGCTGGGATTCCAGAAATGTGCTACTATGCTTACCTAAAAGTTCCCTACTCTTGAGCTTAATATGGATTTCCTTTTCCATTCTAGCAAGCAAACTAATGTGCTCATTGAATAATGGCAGGAAAGAGGGTTTATAGGTAGGAGCAACTGAGAGATAAGGATATCAAGTAATGAAAAAGAACACTGAGACATAGATTTAGCTTTTCCTGAGAGAATTCTGATTGTTGTCTCTTATAGCTTTGTTAGCTACTGGAAGGACTGAGTTTTCTGGCAACTGCTCATAAATATCTCTTTTATTATATGCTTTTTGGAACTAAAAAAAAAACCTTGGATTTCTCTTGAAATATGTTTTATCAAAAACATAAGAATTTGAATATTAAAGTTACAATGACAGTCATCAGTCAGTATTTTGAAAAGGAAACTTATCAAAAAATTTTGGGCTTTAAAATGAGAACAGAGAATGAAGTTCTAGTGTTTAAGGCATTACTCCTTTTAAAAACATAGTTATCAATTAACTAACGTTTTTGAGGTTAATTCTCATAGGAGGTCATTTTCAGACTAAGTTAAATACTGTGCATCCCTGTGTAACTAATATAAAACCTAAATACGCATTCTAGCTTCATATGCTTTTTGTTGACCTAAAAGTCCCTGTTAGGAGATCATGTATCTAAGTAACACATGATTAGTCTCCTTCTAGCTTGCTGTAGACAGCATCTTCAGTGAGTGGATTATGATAACAGATGGATAGGTTACTGTTCAGGAACTTCAAGTCATTTGTAGAAAACAATGACTCATTAGACTGCGGGAGTCTACAGACTTTTTCTCTTATGCTTTTGTGGTGGTTTGAAAGAAAATGGCCCCTAAAGGGAGTGGCACTATAAACAAGTGTGGCATTGTTAGAATAGATATGGGTTTGTTGAAGGAAGTGTGTCACTGTGGGGGCAGAATTTGAGGTCTCATATATGTTCTGAATATTGTCCTGTGTCTCAGTATACTTCCTGTTTTCTGCATATCAAAATGTAGCAGCTCCTTTTCCAGCACCATGTCTACCTGCATGTTGCTATGCTTCCTCCCATGATGATAGTGGACTAAACCTCTGAAAGTGTAAGCAGCCACAAACATTAACTGTTTTCCTTTATAAGAGTTGCAGTGGTCATGCTGTCTCTTCACAGCATAGAAATCCTAAATAAGACAGAAGTTGGTACCAGGGACTGGGACATTGTTATGATAGGCCTGACCATGTTTTGTTTGGAGGAGTTTGGACTTTGGTGCTTTGGGTTAGGAAATCAGTGAAATGCTTTATGCACTGCTTAATGGGCCATACCAGTAAGAGCATGGAAAATAGTGGTGCTAAGAGTGATTTGAACTGTGAGGGGCTCACTCAAGATGTTTCACAGGAGAAGAATTTTAGTAGGTTGCCTATTGGGATTAATCCACAAAGCCTATTCAATAATCAAAG
Organism: Peromyscus attwateri; assembly: GCA_902168425.1. Lineage (NCBI taxonomy): Eukaryota > Metazoa > Chordata > Mammalia > Rodentia > Cricetidae > Peromyscus > Peromyscus attwateri. The sequence goes on from CABHPP010136703.1 coordinate 11,575, forward strand.
TAATTTATTTGGGGGTTAACTCACAAGACAGAATAAAAAAATTTCTCACAGGCTCCTGGAAGAGTGAGGCAAGGTCCAACATGGTTCTCTGGAAAGCTCTGACCTGGTCCATACTAGCATTCAAAACATGAGGTAACAAAGCAAAGACAGAGCCGTGTATGCACAGCCTAGGTCTTAAGGGTCCTGGTGGCCACACCCTAAGGGTATGTACCTCAAGACCATAGGTAGGTATAACAACTACCTGCTACCTTACTGGGGTGGTGCTTCAGGGCATGGCTCAAACACCCACCCACTACAGTTGCCGAGAGATCATCCTTGTGACATATTGGTGAAGAACAGCTACCTATTGATCTTGTCTGAAGAGTCTGCCTGAGGCTAAACTGAAGAGTTTGGGATTAATTCCTTGGCAGAGGAATTCTCAAAACAGCCTGGTATAGACTCTGTCATGTGGTTAGTAGTGGTAACTCTAATGAAGATAAAAAGAAAGAAAGAAAGAAAGAAAGAAAGAAAGAAAGAAAGAAAGAAAAAGAGAGAGAGAGAGAGAGAGAGAGAGAGAGAGAGAGAGAGAGAGAGGGAGGGAGGGAGGGAGAGAGAGAGAGAGAGAGAGAGAGAGAGAGAGAGAGAGAGAGAGAGAGAGAGAGAAAGAAAGAAAGAAAAGAAAGGAGCAAGCTGAACAGGGTAAATTAGAAAATGTAAATTTTGAGGAGAAAAAGAGTACCAGGAAGTGCAAAGGAGATAATTCCTATGTTGAAGGAGATAAGCAGATTAAGAAATGGAATAAAGGGAGTGGTGACCTCAGGCCAAGACCCCACTCAACTAAATTTCCAGCTTTGAAAAGGAACTGAAGAAAAGCTTACAGCTGGATATGGCCATGCACAACTTTAATCCCAGAACTCAGAAGGCAGAGGCTAGTGGATCTCTGAGTTTGAGATTAGCTTAATCTAGAGATCCAGTTTCAGGATAGCCAAGCTTAGGCATGGGCTTGGAGTGTAGCCTTCTGTTACAGCTGAACCTGTTGGGAAGATTCAGCTGCCTCCTCTTGGGCATTAAAAAATCTTAAAAGTCATCTTTACCAATTTTTGTACAGGGGTTTAAGGATCCTCCTCAGACCTTTTTAATTTCTTATTAATATCTGGCACTGAATGAGAAATAAAATGGGTGACCAGGACCGTGGCTCCCACAGGGGCTGGGTCAAGGCAAATGTATTGAACCAAGGTCTCTTGTAATTGATTTAGAAAAATGGCCAGATTTTCAGCAGCTTGCTGCATAACCTCTTGGAGCTTATCAAAATTAACAACTTTGTCAGAGACAATTTCTTACCTTGAAGGAAGCAGGAATCCATGAGCTCCTTCCTCTGGTAGCTGTTTGACCCTCTTGGTAGTCCCAGTAGGGCTCTGTAGATAGTACCACCAGTCACCCACAGGGACACAGGTGTGTTTGGTCTCCATATTGTCTCCATGCTGCCTGAACTTGACCTCAATCCTCAGGAGTGAGGGAGGCGTCCTGGATGACATAGAGGTCATGCCAGGTCAGTTCATAGACTTGTGAAATTAATGAAACTCTTTAATATAAACAGAAGGATTATCAGAGAAGGAATCCAACAGCTTCTTTATCTGTGAGAGGCCTTGAAGTGAAAAGGGGGTGTGGACTCAAACAATTCCATCAGTTCCAGCTACATCTTGGAGAGAGCAGAGGAAGGTAGGAGTCTGCTAAGACAAGAGAGAGTATGAGAAGTATGAGTAAGAGAAGAGAGGATTGGGGGGGAGGCCAGGGCATAGATGAGGACCAGGGTATAGGTTGTGGCATTAAAGGATAGGGAGGGGCAGTGAGAAGGAGGGAAAGAGAGGAAGATAGGTAAGGAGGAGGAAGTTGGTCCTCAACCTTTGTCCCAGAGGGGGAAAAGAGAGTAAGGAGTGAATAATGGAAGGAATTTGGCCACTCAATGGAACATGTGGCAGTGTAGGAGTGGGATGGGTTAGCCAGGATTTGGCAGAGTGGGGGAGGAGCCAGTGGCAAGGTCAGGAGAGAATGTTCAGGGTTTCAGTGCCCAGATGAGAGGGAATCTGGAGGCTCCACCACCCTAGCCAACAAGCCCTGGGCCATGGAACATTAGTTACAGAAGGAAGGATGGGAACACAGAACCCCAAAACCATGGATGTAGAGCTGTTCTGACCATTTATCTTCATGCTGGCAAAAATTTTCAAGATCATGGAGGATGGTAAACCCCAAAGTTCCTTCCAGTGGCATCTTGACAGGTTATCAAGAGCATATTGTGACCAGGTCTTAGTACATAGAAAAATCAGGCATTAAGTAGATATGGTATCAGATAGCCCCAATTTGAATAGATTTTGTAAAAGACACCTGAAGGGTGTTTGAGGATCTGACTTAGACCTGCAGCTGCCCAGTTCATAATTCTGTGCAATGCATCCACTGTGATAGGCTTTTGGGTCCTGTGGGTGGTTGTGGGGTGAGCCTTTTTGCAAAAGGTCCCATTAAGCAAAGATGAACTTTGCTCTGGGAATGGGCTGGCTTTGGCCTGGGATGGCTGCATTCTGGCAGGGTACCCTGAAAATTGGGAGGGGTCCTGGACGTCTAGAGGCAGTGACTTATAATGGGCAACTTGCCAGGCCAAAAGCCAATTCAATCTGGAAGAGAGTAGGTGTAAGGAGAGGAGTGGTTTTCCCATGTGGCTGAGGGCCAATGCTAAAACTCAACTCTTCCCAGCCAGTGCACTAAGATGAAAGGTTTTATTACCCCAATATTAAGTCCTTCCACCAATGCAGTAAGCTGCAGTAAACTGAATCAAGCTGAATTAAGAATAAAAGACCAAGTTTATTAGGCAAAACATTCCCAGGTTATTTTCCCAGCTCCCAGAGATGAGATTGGGTGTGGAGACCTGAAAAAAATCACATGGCCGTTCCCCTGGAAGCATTTTAAAATACCCTATAGTCATGGTTCTGAGTAGCTCTGGGGGAAAAGCTGCCTCTTGACAGGTTTTTTGAGAGGGGGCAGGGTTTGGAATGGGGAGAGTGAGACTGGAGAGGACCTTCCAACTTAAACAATGGTGTAGTCAAAAGTTTTCTCTGGTTCCGTCTGGCCCCACAGTCCCACGGCCACTTACAAAATAATCACTCTGAGGCTTAATAGTATTTACAAACTGTATGGCCTATGACAGGCATCTTGCTAGCTAGCTCTTACATCTTAAATCAACACATTTCTATTAATCTGTGTTTTGCCATGTGGCTGTGGTTTTACCAGTCTGCTGGTATCTCGTTGTTCCTTTGGCATCTTCCCAGACTTCGAATTTCTCATTCCCGTCTCTCTCCTCAGATTTCCCACTTGCCTCTAAGTTGTCTTGCCATAGGCCAAGCAGCTTATTTATTAACCAGTGGGAACAACATATATTCACAGCATATAGAAAGACATCTCCCAACATTTCCCCTTTTCTATCTAATCAAAAAGGAAGATTTTAGCTTTAATATAGTAAAATTATATATAAAAACAGTTATCAAGCAATAATTATAGTTACATTATTTAGTCTATTTGTATTTGGCAAAATTAAAGATAATATTTTATCATCTATCCTATATTTGTGAGTCCAAAGTTTCATATCAAATTTATCATTTATCACAACCAAAGAAAATTATAACTATCTAGTCTTTAACTTCATCAAAGACCCCAGAAGGGTATAATATTACCCAAGTAAACAGGAAGAGGATTGTAAACAACTTACAAAAATCTAGAATGACAGAGAAAGCTGGCTGCCTGGACAGTCACACAAAGTTCCTCTGCAATGTTCGGGCATCCATCTTCATCCTATAGGCTTAGAATTTCTCAGTTACTTCTCCCTGTGTCCTGCAAAATGTCTGGCCATCTCCTCTGCTAAGTGGGAACCTGAAGGACTATCTTGCCTTTTTTCGACCAAATTTAGTGGTTATTTTTCCATGTGTCCTACATGTCCAGTTGATATAACATTTTGTCAAGCAGTCTAGGTAAGAACAGTTTCTTGCCTAAATGGCTAACTTTTTCCGTAAGGAAAACAAACTCCATATGGAGTTTCTTTGATGCCCATCATCTCTTTGAAGTAAATCAGTTCCACAAGGAGCAGACGTGTCTCATTGTCTGGAAAGCCTAAGTTTTTAAAACATTTAAAATGTCATATTCTGTAGGTCTTTGAAGTGTTCAAAGATTACCTACCTGATTGAAATATATCTATATATATCTAGAAAACATAACTAACATGACTGTAAGTTTGATTATCCTAGATCACTATTAATCTGTATTTCTTAATTATATATTACAATTTTAAATAAGCTGCATAAACACAATACCATAAACAAGAGTAGAAATATACATAAAGTATAACAAAATTAACTTTAAATTTGTAATAAACTAAATTTTATAGAAATATAAAATATTTTAAACAAGTTGTTGCTCTTTAAAAGTAGATTCAATAATCTACCCTTTATCCTATCATATCTATATCATATCCCCTTTTTTCTTTTAGAAAGAGATTGACTATGAGCAATAACAATTTGTAACCAACCCCTAAACAAAGACAAATATTCGTAATCCACTTTTTGAGAATATGGGAGTAGTTTTCTAGGCTACTTCCTGCTGATTGGGGGCGCTGGTAGTCTTATGGTGACACAAAGAAAATTTTAGGATTATGATCAAGTCCTGACTGGAGTAGTCTATGAGGCCTCTTCTTTGAGCTAATTGCCTTGAAGCTGTTTTGGATGTTGAATCATCTGTAGACCTCTCTGGAGGTCTTGGTTGATCAAACCATATTAGCCTGGAAGCAATCCACAGGTTCTCATCTTCTGTGGAAACAAAACAAGAACCTCTTTTCCAAAGGAACGTATCCTTCAACATGAATTTTGAAGTCAAGATACCTTTAAAATACACATATTGGTTTAACGGAGTAGCCTTTACAATTAAATGTCTTTCTGCAGTTAAAAATCCCAAAGACAACACAATCCAGATTCTCTGTGTAATTTCTATCTTTACGTGGCTTAACTTTTATATTACTTTTACTGTCTCTTTAAAGACTTTATTTTTTTAAAAACTATTTCTTTATATAACTGCATATTCTCCTTTTCCTTTCTCTTCTAAGCCTATGTACATTTTTACTCACACTATAAACCATTTACAGGTTTATTCCATCTGAATCTGTCTTTTGTGTATCTATAATCCTTCCCTGACCAGGAAAGATGTTAAATTATTAAACTGCATGGCTAGGATCAACGCGCCACCCTAGGCTGCTGAATCTTCCCACTTCATCTTCCCAACATGGTGGAAGTATCCAGGAGAATCACACTCACCCCACCAACTCTGGGGTCCATGCTGCTATCAGGTAGCAGGCAGCTGGCCCATAAACCCTTTTTGTCTATATGAGTAAAGGCTAAACACACCATGCAGTGTGCTGCACAACTTGGAGACATCTCTGTGTACTGAAGCAGGAATCCTTCCATGCTGCGCTCAAGCACAAATGCTGTGGCATCTTGCAGTCCACATGAGACATGAAGTAGGAAGATGTTTTTAGCTTCATTTTAGAATCTTTTTTTAAAAGCTTTCTCAGGTTTTGGGTGGAAATTCTTGCTACCATATCTGGGCACCAAATGTAGTCAAAAGTTTTCTTCAGTCCTGCCTAGCCCCACTGTCTTATAGCCACTTATAAAATAACAACTCAGAAGCTTAATATTATTTACAAACTGTATGGCCTATGGCAGGCCTCTTGCTAGCTAGCTCTCATATCTTAAATTAACCCATTTCTATTAATCTATATTTTGCCACTTGGCCATGGTTTTACCAGTCTGCTGGCATCTTGTTGCTCCTTCATTAGTTGTTAGCATCTCCCCAGACTCCACCTTTCTGTTTCCTGTCTCTCTCCTTGGATTTCTTGCCTACCTCGAAGCTGCCTGGCCATAGGCCAAGCAGCTTATTTATTAACCAATGGGAACAGCATCTATTCATAGCACAATGGTGTCTCTTCAAAGCAATAGAAATTCTAATTATAACAGTTCTCAACATTTAGTGTAAAGATACCTTGCTGTGGATATCACTCTGTATGCTGTAAATATGTTGCTCTGATTGGTTAAAAATAAAGTACCTATTGGCCAGTAGCCAGGCAGGAAGTTTAGGTGGGACAAAGAAAGAGGAGAATTCGGGGAACAGGAAGGCTGAGTCAGGAGTCGGCAGCCAGACAGAGAGGAAGCAAGATGTAAAGATACCAGTGAGCCACGAGCCATGTGGCAAGGTATAGATTTATAGAAATGGGTTAATTTAAGATGTAAGATCTAGCTAACAAAAAGCTTGAGCCATTAGGCCATACAGTTTTAATTAATATAAGCCTCTGTGTGTTTATTTGGGTCTGAATGACTGCAGGCCTGGGTGGGACTGGAGAAAACTCCAGCTACAATACCTTCCACCTCCATGCCTGGAAACAACAGATCTAATACATCAAAGACAGGTGGCTCTGGGATCTATCTAGGAAGGTGTCTGCTTATTCCAAATGTCCTTCAATGACAGGAATGTCTTCCCCTTTATCAGCCTCTTTCTTTACCATTCATTACTCTGCTATGTAGTGTCTTGCTATGTAGCCTAGGCTGGTCTTGAATTTCCAGTCCTCTTGCCTCAGTCTCTTGGATGCTGGAATACAAAGCATGTGCCACTAAATGGACCAACAGTGGAAGGTATAACAACATTCATAAACTTCACACTTTGGCCTTGTGGCATCTGTGTGCCATTAACTTAGTGTCACTAATGTGTCCTGAGTCACTGCTACTCTAAGTAGTTATCAGGGCTTTAGAATATTTTTGATGAATATTATTGCCTCAGACATTTAGCACACAACAAGTCCAACAGCAAGAAAGGAGCATGAGGCCAGCTGGAATATAACATAGGTTACATAATATAGTATCAGTCTACACTCTAGCTTGTTTCCCTGCTTAGTCAACCAGCAACAATTCACAACCTGCTTTATTGTAATGTTTACAATTTCATTAGGGACCAGGACATGGGTTCGTTTTACACCCAGATCAAATTTGAGCTGAGTATCTAAGTGCAATGTTGGTAAATGAGAGATGATCTTACCACTGGCAAGCTGTCACTTGAGAGGTATTACTACTACTATTGGTGAATCTTACATTAATTCACTTCAATCATTTCATAAAGTCTACAACAAAACCTTGAATATCGGCTGTCAACTTAGTTTGAACCAGACTCAAATGATTTTTCATGGGAGTATGTGGCTAGAGTTTTCCTGCCTGACCCACGGTCAGGATAAATCTCTTTCACCTGCCAGTCCCACAGCCGCTCAGACCCAACCAAGTAAACACAGAGACTTATATTGCTTACAAACTGTATGGCCGTGGCAGGCTTCTTGCTAACTGTCCTTATATCTTAAATTAATCCATTTCTATAAACCTATACCTTGCCACATGGCTCATGGCTTACCGGCGTCTTTACATGCTGCTTGTCCTGGCGGCAGCTGGCAGGCAGGCAGTGAGTCCTTCTGCCTTCCTGTTCTTTTAATTCTCTCTGTTAGTCCCGCCTATACTTCCTGCCTAGCCACTGGCCAATCAGTGTTTTATTAGCAACACATTTGCCATACAGAACATCCCACAGCAGGAGTAAACTGACTCAGAAAGGACCAATGCTTCAACTTAAAGGAAAAGATTAAGCTTAATATATTGATTTAAACCTTTATATTTTAAGGATAGGAGGTTTTACTGATTATACATTGTTAAGGGGTATATTTGTGGATTTTAGTCAAAATTGAAAGTCTTATTAAAATAATTTTAGCTATGTTTAAGCCTCAACAATTGTATCTGATGAAAAGCTAACTCAACTGGTGAAAAATAATTTAATTATTTTGATCTAGTAAATATACATATATCATATAACATTATATATATTGAGTATTTGTTTTGCAGCCAGTCTTTTCTATTAGCAAGGAAGATTAGAATATATAAATACAGATAGAATTGTAATAGTACCACACATATGTAGCTCCATGTGGATGTGAATTCTCCTGAAGCCAGTGACATTCTAAGAATCAAGAGTCAACTCCAAGGGTAATTTCAGGCTACATTGCTTGCCTGGTATATGAGAAAACACAAAATTAAAGTGATAGAATGATAGATACTATTCATAATTAGTATTTGTACAACGACTATATAAGAGGTTTAGAAAGAAGTAAAACATTTAGGAGACTTGTGGCAATAGCTGTTATGATATCTGATCTACCTTCCAGCTCTTGGTTGTTTGGCCAGGTGATGCTTATCAGATTCAGATTTCTTTAACGATTCCAAGTTCTTGACATTCTTGACAATCTGGCATTCTTTAATGTCAGGTCAGCCCTTGAGACAAAGGTACAATGATTTAATCAATCCTACACATAGCACTCAGGCATCTCAGGCATGGAAATCCTCACCATTATGGATTAGTCCTCACTGCACTGTGACTAACCTCCTTATGCCAAGATCTTCCACATCTTTCTAGGTATTTATTAATTTGTGTGGCTTAAAGAATATCCTGAATATTGGCCACAATCACATATGTTGCTACCTAGTGAATCTCAACAATATGGTTGCCTAAACAACATTTATAACAACAGTTGACATGTCAACATGAATGAGGGACATTTCATAGGCTTGACCTAGATGATAAGTTACAGGCCATCTATGACTCCTGAGTGAGGGGAAATCAAATTTCTACAGGAACATTCTGATATGCTATTTAATCCCAGGTAGTCAGCACTAAACACATACAAGGATGAGCAACATTAAGGGAATTCAGTAGAAGTGTATGTATGTGTGTGTGTGTGTGTGTGTGTGTGTGTGTGTGTGTGTGTGAGAGAGAGAGAGAGAGAGAGAGAGAGAGAGAGAGAGAGAGAGAGAGAGAGAAGAATAATTTTGGAAGAGTCATGAATTTTGAAGGAATCAAGGGGACAGAGGAGGAGTTGGAAGAGAAAGTAGCAATGGTAAATATAGCACTTACGTATGGAATTCTAAAAAAAAAAAAAAGAATTTGTATCCTATTATCACAGGGGAAAAAAGTTGATTCCCATTTTATAGTCTAATCAGCCATTGCCTGATGAGCTTCTTGAGCAAACTCCCTTTTGTGATTGTGGTGATTGCCAAAGTTTGAATTGTTTTCTAAACCATTTCTCAAGAGAATCAAAGACCAAGTTCTACCTTCTCTGAGATCTTATCAAATACCAAAATCCAGTTTGAGCTGAAGATGATTCTGGAGTTTATTTTCCTTCTTGGTGCTCTCCTTTCTGCTTGCATAGTGTCTCAAAATTGCCGGAGGTATCAGTGTATTCTCTAGCAAGCACAGATTTTCTCATTTTCTCTTGTCTTTCCCATACTCCTCTCCACAGAAATTGCAGTGTTAAGTTGAATGCCTTGCATGGCTTTTCTTGCATACATGTACATGGTTCTACTTCCTCATCAGCTAAGAGGAGCTCCCTTCGTAGGCTGCTGAGGCTCTATGTTGGGTAGGATATCATGTTAATATTTTAAAGTATATAGAATACCTTTCTTGTCATGAACATAAATGCTTCATGAGGTCTGCACACACAGTATTCTCTCCCTCCTTCTCTTTCTAATGGTTCTGTCTTTGCTTTTGTTTTTTGTCTATTTGCTTTATAGACCAGACCTCCTGCCTCAGACTGATTAGTGCTAAGAATACTCTGTATTTCTAAAGAAATTATATCTCAACCAATGTTTCACTGTGTCTTCATTTATTAAAACTATATTCCCTATAGTTGTTTGAAATACATAACAACTGCTTTTGTCCATTTACAAAGCTCAAATTCCAGTTAATTATAGTTTGATTTGAATTAAAAGTGTTCTGTTTTTAAATGTGAATTGTATTTTATTTTGCCTTTGTGATTCTAGCAACTAAAAATATCAAACTTTTTTTGAGAACACATTTAATAAAAGAATATGGGCTCTGTTATCCTAAAAGTGGTAACATGGACTGTTACCCGTCACCCTTTCCTCTTCTATAATCAAGGCATGTAAAGACAATTTGTTTGTGGGATTTAACTACCTTTACAAAACATCTCTTGTACCTCATGTTGCAAAAAATAGAATTTGTTGTTAATTTTAATTTTGGTTTTGGTTTGTATTATGATTCTGTCTGAAGTATTATATGTATATCATTGCAGCCTCATTTTACATAGTTTTAGAGAACTCTCAGGAGTATACATTGATGGCTGGGAATATTTTAACCTTATTTTTTCTACCTCTGCATCTGAAAGGAAGATTATGTAGATTTTCAAATTATGTTGGAAGAATAACAGCACCAACAAATATGAAAATAAATTCATTCCTAATAAAATTTATTGAGATATTAACCAGGTTTTCAAAAAAATACTGTATATTTTACACTGATTTTAAGAACAATATAGAAAAGAATACTTTATTTAAGTTTTTTTAAGTAATGTAAAAAAAAAACATAGTGAAGTTTTGAAGTAATAAATTGAAGATGCTTTTACTTCTGTTTGGTTGACTGTTATTTTCTGTCCAGATATGCATTGTGTCTTGACTCTACTCTCTTCTACTTCAAAAGAAAACTCTCTGAATGTAATACCTTTTACTTCCTCAGATTATATTAATTAGTCTTTCTTCCACTTGATACATGCTTATGTATATGTGGAATATTATGTATATGAATGTACAGATATTCCACAATTATAAAATTATATATATGATTTATATAAGTATGGTAGAGATAGCAGGAGTAAGGAAAAGAGTCCCAGAGAAAAAGAATATGGAGAGTATAACTAAATAAATGCCATGGAAGCATAGATGAAGGCATTTCTAGCTTTAATCCTACCTAGTAATGGTTGTCTCTCTCTTCTCCACTAACTTAAGCTCGGTGCCAACAAACACCAATAAGAATGTGTAGTGTTGGGTGATTAATTATGCACAAAATGAAGACATGCGAGGTCTACAAATCATGATGAACAGACTGGTTTTAGAGCTGAACATGGAGGGATATGAGCAGAGTATTGATTTATTTGCAGGGATTATCATGGAATACATTAATTCAGCATAATTACTGAAAAAATATTAAATTTCCTTAGACACTGAGAAAGTTATGTAGAGCAAAGGAAACCTTTAGCTTTTTTCCTAGAAGTTACTGAGAGCTGGGTCAGGTGGCAGAGGCAGGTGGACCTCTGTAAGTTCTAGAACAGCAAGAGTTACATGTTGAGACTCTGTCTCGAGGTAAATAAATGAAGAAATAACTTGGTGAGAATGTGGGGTATAACAGCACTAAATGAACCTATATATGTAAAAAGGAACATTTTAAGAGAGCATGTGATCAAGACACAAGTGTAATGAGATCACATGACAGTGAAGCCCACAGAGATTGTAAGTCTTGAGTGGCCTCTTCTCAAAGGGAGTTGAGATGTGGCTGATGAGAAGTACTGTACTGGTGAGGGGTTGTAGGAAATGATCTGCCAGCAAATGCAAATCTGAGATAAATGCAGGTAGCAAAGGAAATAGTCCATTCCATGCTGGACACAAAGCTCTTAAAGAGACTCCAGAGTATTTACTGACGATTATGAACATAGCTAGAATGTTGTATCAAGTTTACCTATACTAAAAAGGAAAAGGGCATACTCTAAATGCAGTGGGAAAAGAATGCAGATGAACAGCAATGGGTGCACATACTTTTCTTAAGCAACTTTTGCTACAATATACTGAGGAAATACAATGGTTTGCACCAGAGTAGGATATTACTGTAGAATAATACATGTAGAGGGAAGTGAGGAGGTAAGTAGAAGTGAATGTTACTTTAAGTTACTTAGAAATTAAACAGAGTAATAGATAATAAGTAGAGAGTGGCTCCATGTTTTAGCTTTTTGGAGTGTGATGGCTACTGATGCTGTTTACCAGTATGAAATGGGCCAAAGAAGTACTAACTGGTGAGTAACAAGTATGCATTATTATAAGCTTTGCTCCTCATACATTAAATTTCTTTGGGTGACTGTAAAAACCTCAAATGTCCACAAAGAGCCCTTGCTCTGTTTGCTCTAATGAAGATATTAAGTTGTATAACTCTGATGGACAACGCAGAACAGATGGTTATTGACATAGTATGTTAGTCAGGTTTCTCTACAGGAAAAAAAATCCTGATAGAAACAATCTACAGCAAAAAGACAATTATTATATTGGCTTACATGAGATTCTCTGGGTAGTTCAATAATGTATCTTACACTGGAGGGGCTGAGACTCTGTCAGTTGCTCAATTCACAATGCTGGTTTCCTTAGCAGTTCCAATCTGGTGCCAAAGGCCTGGAAGATTCCTGGAGGGCACCTGGTCTTCAACACAAACCAGTTTGAAAAAGTGGAGCTCTGATGTCAGCAAGTGTGGCAGCAGAACAGTCACCAATGACAGGTAAGGAGGCAAAAACAAGCAGGTGAAAAAGGAAAGAAGCAGACCTCCTTGCTTCTACCGCTAGTAAGTGCTGTTCACATTCAGGATGTGTCCTCCCACTTCACTTAACGTAATTGAGAGTGCCCCAGAGTCATGCCAGTAGGCTAACCTAATCTAGGTAATCCTTCACTGGAAGCTTGTCTTGTCTTGTCAAAACGACATTAATAACCATCACACATAGGATGTAATATCGCAGGCTGAAATGCAAGTGAGCATATTTGGGGCACCTCAGCACTAATCGTATGCATAAAGCAGGCCAGAACTACTTACCTGACTCAGAAATAAAGAAGGGGAATTCACAAATGGGTAATTGTAAGGACCCAGAATTTGGTCATGAGGATATTTTAAGACAGTTGGATTAGGTTGGTTAGCACAAACACTAAAACTGAAGGAAGTCTAGATACTTTATGCCAAACAGAAAATGAAGTTGGGTTGCTAAGTTCAGGGCCTTCTCCTGGCTGATTCTGGAGAAGTCATGGCAGTGGGAGCATCCTATTAGCTGTCATCTAAGCAGTTAATTTATCTTGTGCTCTGTATTATCAGCATACAGCAGGAAATGCTCTACAGAATGTTCACTTTATGTTGTCATTTGGAAGTAAAAATTCAAAACTCAGCACTAGTTAACTACTTATAAGCAGTGAGTTCTGCATAGGTGCAAGGAAAAGGAGATAGTTTTGCTCCTTTTAGTGAATGACTCTGAGCTGGGTTATAACTCAAGGGGAGAGGTACCTGCAATTGAATTCCTGAATTTGATCCTTACCCCCACAGGACATAAACAAACGAACAAACAAATAATAAAATAAATACAAGCAACAGATCACATCCCTATTTTTTTTCCTAAAGAATTTCCAATAAATGTGAAAAACATGGTTAATTTGGCTCATTTAAAAAGTCTAGTAACCATAAAATTGTTTTTCGGTATTCTTTGAAGGAAAAAGTAATTAAATCAAGTATTGCATGTATATTATGTAGAACATATGGAGTATAGGGAAAAAAATCATGTGAAATCTGGATAAAATCATCACCCTGACTAGGGTCAGGATCCTATCCCATCCCTGCAGAGTATCCTCTGGAATCCCATTTCACCCCTGCAAAGAATCCCCTAGGTTACCCCTTTACTCCTGCAGGGTATACCCCAGGATCCCACTTTATCCTTGTGGAGAACCCATTCATGGAATGTCCTATTTGACTTCAGCTTATATATAATTTTTAAATTACTCATTTTTCTTTTGTCAAAAAAATTATTATTATTATTTTTTTGTATAGTAGGGTAGGAGGTAGGCGTAAGACATGAGGCACATGTGAAATCAGAGGACAACTTCTGGAATTCTATTCTCTCCTTCTACCTTGTAGATCATGGAGGTTGAACTCAGGATGTCAGACATGAGATGTACATTTAATGACTGAACCATATTGCAGACCCCAAATGTTCCTTGTTTTGAGAGCACAAATATGATTCTGTTCCTTCTGTCATTCTGAGAACAAATAAGTCTCCTCAAATCTGTCTGGTACTTCTATGTGAGGCTGCAGGTGTTTCCTAAAGACAGAGGAAAATACAGATGTGTACTTGGGAATGCTTCACATAACATCTTGATGTCTGCCAGACAAAGTCTGAGTATCTGTTCTTTTATATCCTTGATGCTTAAAATTAAGCATTTCTTAAAATTAAGAAATTTCTGGAGGATCTAACTTCTGATCTAGAGGTGGGGAAGGTATCATTTTGCAGATATTTTTACGGACTGAGAACATTTTATAAGTACAAAATGCCGATAGAGTACAGTTTAAGAAGTGGCCCATCAGTCAGTCATAGCAATCACTCTTTTTTGTTGTCATTGTTTTATGATCCTAGAATAACAAAGTTTATTTTGTGCATTAAGAGAGAGAAGTTATTTTCTAATAAGTCACATTAATAATTGTTCTTGAGATTTATAGAAAAATATTTTTTAAAAAAATATGTATTTAAACTTTTCTTTCTATTAAAATAACTGCTGTATAAACCTATAAATACTGTTTCCTAATTATTAAAATGAAAATGCTATCATATAAATATTAAGATTATTTATATTGGCCTTATTTTTATAAAATACAAAGAATAAACAGTTATGCATCCTGAAGATTGTATATCCTGAAGAAAAATATTTATCACTTAAAAATACTTTCTATCCACAATTTTAAACCTTTAACACTAGCTCAAATTATATATTTATGAGTGTCTTTAGACCATTTGTAGTTACATTTTGCATACATCACTGTATATATATATATATATATATACACACACACACATATATATAAATAAACCCATGAACTATGAAAGAAATTTTTGAATATTTACCATTTTTAATACTTCATAGTATTCTCTATAAAGGACTATATTCAGATATTTAAAGGGAAATGAAATATTAAACAGTTTAAACTGAATACTGATATTTAAATAGATTTCAAATATTTTCAACACATCCTATAATAGTCTTGGAAATACTCAAACACATTATTTCTAAAATAAACATATTCTTTAATAGTTGTAAAATTTGGAAGCATGTAGTTAGGTTTTGGTGGTGCACCTAGCTGCCTTTCCTTTGGAGGCCATGGAGGCAAGTGTGTCTCTTTCCTGCTGTAACTACCATTTATTAGGTTGTTGCTGTATCTCTCAGCTGTACAGCCTTTTCTGAATATTTGTGATTCTAAGAACACTTGCCATTAGACTTAAAAACTTCTTGGATAACATAGGATAATTTTTTTTTTAATTTTCAACTTTGTTAACTCAGTTCAAGCTACAAAAATTCTTATGTCAAATACAGCTAAATCTCTTGAGTTCCAGGGATCAGTATGGAGTCAGGCAACATCTGACCTATATGACTGGATGTGCTGACGAACAATTTTGTCATTTTTGTTGTTTGTTTATTTGATTTTGTTGTAACAGTTGATATGTTTTAAAAACTACACTGCATCTGAGTCTCTACAATCTACGCTTCTGAAGATCTTAACAGTTTTCTCAAGGTCAAGGAGACCACAGAGAATCTATCTTCACACTTGTCCATGGTAGAAGCATGCCCTTCCTTTCCTGGTCAGTTGTGTCTTTTCCAGGCACAGAATAGCTAGGAAGTGTATTAAAGATAAACAGCAACTGAGACCCAGTGTTAAAGTGACATTTGCATTATGGATGGGATTGTAAGTAGCAATTTCTCTGTGTTCTGTGTAATTCGGTGCAACAGAAATTAATGGAATCCCACACATGTCACCTGTGGCAGGATGTTGCAACACAGGAGCCAGTGGCTTATTATTCCTGCCCAGTGACAGCCCAATTCTAATCTGAGGGATATTGAAGTACATCAATCAATCATAGCAATTGAGAAGATGTTGAATTTCATTTGATTTACTTCCTCTTCAAGGACTTACTAGTTAACCTACTCAAATATTTAGGAGCCTAATTGAAAGCAGTTGGCACGTCTGTATGACAGTGAGCTGAGCCAGTGATCAGCACACAACCCAAGAGCAAACTTCATGTGACTCTGGCTGAAATAGAAATTTGGGGTGATGTAAAAATTTGGGGTGTCTGTGAAAGGAATGGCTAAGTACTATCCCCTAAATTTAAAATTCCAGTTGTATGGAGGAAAGACAGACAGAGAGTCTATCACCCACTACCCTTCACTGCAGGAACAAACAACAAAGCAAACAGAAGAAAGAGGCTTGTCACAGGGGTCTTACCTGGATCAAGCTCTAGAGGTGTCATGACAGCAGACACTGTGGTCCTGGGTTAGAAAGTAAAGCAGGGACTGGCATGACTTGTGTCTACAGTTAAGGCACAAGGCTCTGAAGCCAGACAAAGCTTCTGCTCAGATTTTTTTTTTTTTTTTTACTGTGAAAGAAATATCTTTTCAAATCTCAAATTTGGGGTTGGGTGTGAGAGCAAAATTCCTGAGTTCTTAGCCCTTGTGTCCTGAATCCTTTATATGTGTATGACAAAGTAGACACTGTGAAAGTAACATGACATTCAATTTCAGAAGGACACATGGAATTAAAACACGGGTCCTTGTATTTTCTTATATTAATTATATTACACTGATGACAAATAGAAAGATTCCTTCTTAAGTGGGTAATTCTCATCACACTATACTTGGATCCCACTATAATTACTGTGGTGAGTCTTGCTTAAGAAGAATGGGTAAATCACAGAGGTAGTATGGAAAAAAAAACATCTATTTTAATCTATAAGTTTCTGACACGAATTGCTCTTTTGCAATGATGGTATTTGAATTATATATCTGAGCTCAAACCTTGGTCCTGGGGAGCAGGTTCTCTAAAATGAACCTATTTCAAACTAAATGGTGATAAAATCAGCTTAGCTGGGTTCAATTAAGCTGGGTGTCTCTTTAATTAAGACAAATTATAATTGAACCTATCCAGATTTTTCATAAATAGTAAGGCTGAGTGTGGGATTGTGATCTTTTTGCTTTAAAATATGATAGATTAGAAATATGAAATTGATTGGCAGGTAATAGTGATGAATGGATAGAAGATAGACAGATAGATAAAAAGATTGTGTATTTATATGCAGCTATAGTATAAAGGATAATTCTTTCTGTCTTGGCAGACAGATGCTTGAAGACTGTCACTACATAAAGCTGAAGAATGTTTACCAGTCAATAACTATTAGCTTATTTCATTTCTCACACATATTATTGAATTCATTTACTGTGTAGGGGATCCCACATAATTATATCTAGAAAGAACAATAACAATTATGAACCAAATCTCCACATTTACATGGGTGTAGGAGAAGCAGGCCCTGGGATGTGATTATCTTGGTCAAGGTCACCAGAGTCACAGTTAGGACTGTTGAAATTCAAGTCATATTCTCCAGCTCCATTGCGGTTTCCATTCTAGAAATTATAATCATTTTCAACAACTGAAAAATTGTTGCATCTGTGTAAACTATAACACCTGCAAAGAAGCTTTGTCTGCCTACCTTTCCCACTAGTATCCTGTGACTAGAAGATAAAAAGCCTTTGGAATCTATTAACTTAGCAGATCCGGGCTTCCACCAACCCAAATGCTAAGAATGTCATCAGATATTATCTTCCCCTGTCTTGATATAGCTGTCGCTATGATTTAGCAAACATCATGTTGTAAACTTGTCCTGATTTATAACCTTCTTTATTCTGTAAAACTATAAAACTTCATGGAATTGTCTCTGTGTTGGAACATGGAATTTGGAGTGACCAAAATATGTGTTTCCAGGACATAGTCATTCAAAATGGCTCCAGAACAAACTGCTTCTCATTTCCTTTAAAATGAGAGTTGTGAGTTTGTTTATTTTTTATTCTTTATTTTCATGGACAGCTGATAGAAAACAATTGCTACTTGGTATCTATAGTATATAAGGGTTCCACTGTTAAGAATGACTGGTATAGACAATACAACACTGAAAATGTCAGCTCTATATAGTCAATTTTCTTTGATGTCTAGGACCATATGTTTGCATGATCATCTTTTCTACAACTGCTTGCTTTTCCATTCTCTCAATTGTTGGTACTATGGATACCATTGTCATTGTCTGTCCCATATCAAGAAATGCCACTCACATGTACAATGTTGAGTAGTATGGGTTTCAAAATTACTGTAAATGGTTCCATTGAGCTTGGAATGATCTCATGGGCAAGAGTTTGACCTTAGCAACTAACATCATCCATCACCTGCTGGCAGAGAAACAAAACATAAATGGTGAGAAAAGCCCTGCAGTTTTATGAACAGTAAAATAATGGGAGAATCAAAAAAGTTCTTAAAATATATCACAGACCAGCAAACACTTCCTCAACCAAAGTCTTACTTTCATATAGAAACATATCTACGTATTATATAAACAGAAAAAAATATCATAGTTGGTGGTATTTCATGCCAACTGTTATTGATCCATATCTAAGAGAAAAGTGTATTCAAATTGTTTGTTTGTAATAAATGACACACCATTTGAGAATTTAGAGATACTTCCCTTGAATCTTCCAAAAAATATAAGTAGTAAGCATATATATATTTGGCTTTTGCAAACTGTGGTGGGAGTTGGTTATTGTGTTTATTTAACTTAAAGATTAAACTGTAGAAAGGAAGTAGTCTGCGTTTTATGTGAAGAGAAGATGTAATGTCCTGTTCTAATTTTGTCCTTCTGTTGTAATTGACCTTTCTGATTCATGGACAGGCAAAGTCTGTGAAGGGGAAAGGAAGGGAGGAAAACAGCATAAAACACATTACTGAATTCTTGAAATATTTCACACATGGGAAAGTTTCCTAGACTAAATTGAAAGCAACCTGAATTGATTATAAAGATAATATCAATTATTGTCTTAAGCATTTACTTTGGTGTCTTTTGAAGTTTAAATAATTTTGCCACTCAGCTTATCATTAAAATTATACCAGTTCGCCAATATTTGCACTATTTCAAGGTATATATATATCTCCATATGTATATGGTTAGTATTTTATTCATTCATCAGTGATTTTACTTCACTTCTGTACATTCCACAGATTATGAGCTTTTTTATAAAGACATAGCAAGAACATTTAACTTTTTTCCATATCCCTTTAATATTGATTATTTCTCCTTCTTATTCTTCTTCTTATCCTCTTCCTCTTTTCCCTCTCCTCTCCTCCTCCTCTCTATTCTCTTTTGTATTCATCATCATCACTGTTAATTTCTAGTGCTAGGACTAGAACCCAAGACCTTTCTCAGGCTGAGCAATAGCTCTGCCACTGAGCTGTGGTCCAATTCCCATGTTGTTTTTGAATGGCAAGAATAGTGAATAAAACACATACTCTTCCATCTATCTCTCTGTGCACCTGAGTAAGAAAGAGGTAGATCTACTTAGATGAGGTCACCGATCACTGCTAAAAGAGCAGCCACCAGGACAGTAAGTACAGACATTTAGTTCCGAAAAATGTAATTCTATTGAAACACTTACGAAACAGAACAAATATGTCCAATCTCCTACAGCCACACCACATTTTTATATATTTAGCTATGTGGGGCATACATGGGCTGCAAAGAAGGTACCAAGAGGAAGTTTGACAAATAGAACTTAAGTTGTTTAAGCAGAGAGTAGATACAAATGGTGCTAGAGAAAGTTAGTTTAAGCTGTTTATGCAGAGAGTTGGTACAAAGGATGGCTGAGAGGAAGTTAGCTTGGGTTGTTTGTATGGAGATTAGGGACAAATGGTGAGGAAGGAAGTTAGCTCAAGCTATTTATGCTAAGATAAGATACTAAAAACAGGAGATGATGTCAGGGCATAAACAACTTGTAAATAGGGTGACCTTTAAGATGATTGGTTGGTTTCTTCACCCCTCCTAGGGTTCTGAGGTTTTCTGGTATAAAAGAGGCTTACTGCTTGACTCCCGCTGCCTCTGATTGGAAGACTGGGGAACAGGCAAGTAGCGCGCACTTACCTTTCCTTGGTTCCAGGCCACCTCTTCACAGGTGACCTAAGTTCCTGGTGGGGGCAGGACCCCACATAGCTATTTTCCTATTGATAAATAAAATATCCATTTAAATTACAGCTAAATGACTCCTAGTCAGGTGAGGTGATTTCTTTCCTTTTCTT
The DNA here is from genome assembly GCA_902168425.1 of Peromyscus attwateri. Classification (NCBI taxonomy): domain Eukaryota; kingdom Metazoa; phylum Chordata; class Mammalia; order Rodentia; family Cricetidae; genus Peromyscus; species Peromyscus attwateri. The sequence goes on from CABHPP010136703.1 coordinate 31,627, forward strand.
TCTTTCTTTCTTTCTTTCTTTCTTTCTTTCTTTCTTTCTTTCTTTCTTTCTTTCTTTCTTTCTTTCTTTCTCTCTCTCTTTCTTTCTTTCTTTCTTTTTCTTTTTTTCAAGACAGGGTTTCTCTGTGTAGTTTTGGTGCCTCTCCTGGATCTTGCTCTGTAGACCAGGCTGGCCTTGAACTCACAGAAATCTGCCTGGCTCTGCCTCCTGAGTGCTGGGATTAAAGGATTGTGCCACCCCCACACAGCAAGGTAATTTCTTTATAGATTAAAGCACACTTTATTTATTTTTGTACTTAATATCCTTTGCTTGTTGTTCTATAAGTTAGATCACCTATGTTATTGTTTTGTAAGAATTTAAAAATATTCTATCCAGTGAGATTTGTATTTTATGCTGATATTTTACCTTAGCCTTGGCTTTTCTTTGTTTCTCAAGTATTTAATAGTGCTTTCCTCATATTTATGAGATATGTTTTTTTTTTTTATCATTTTCCTACTGCTTGGTTGTGTATGTTTGAAAATACTTTTTTCTCTTTGGGATGTAACCTTTCACTATTTCTTACATAAGGAACATTCTCATGATTTAGTATTTAAAGTACTGACTTTGCCAAAGTGTGGAGTATGTTGGTAGGATGGAGATATCTACATTGCTCCACTCAGCTTCCTTTACTATTAACAGCATGCGTTTATAAACCTGTTGCAAAACTGAGACAAAAATGTGAGGACATTGTTGGAAACAATTCTACATTCTATTTGGATTTGGCCTAATTTCCACTCATGTTCTGTGGTGATATTTTATTTGTGATGTAATAAATAAAGCTTGCCTGAGGACCAGAGGACCAAGCCAGCCACTATATTATACATAGAGGTCAGGGAGTGATAGCACATGCCTTTAATCATAGCATTCAAGAGGCAGAGATTCATCTGATCTCTGTGAGTTCAAGACCACACTGGGAACAGAGCCAGGTGTGGTGGCACATGCCTTTAGTCCCAGCACTAGTTAACCATAGAGGTCTGGAGGTCTGTACAGACAGACAGGAAGTGAAAGAGCTGGGCAGAAAGAGGAAGTGATGTAGCTGGGCAGAGATAGGATGTAAGATGGCAGGGCACAGATAGGTATATTAGACATGAATATACAGGAAGTAGCTCTCTTGGGCTAAGGATTTCCTAGTGGTAAGAATTTGTGGCTGGCTTGTTCTATTCCTCTGATCTTTCGGCTTTCACCCCAATATCTGGCTCTGGGTGTTTTTATTAATAAGACTATTTAGCAATTCGTGTTACAATGTTCCTTTTCTAGATTTTGACCCAATGTCAGATACCACATCAAATTAATCATCATGACTCATGTGTAGCATGAATCTTAAATGGTCTTATTAATAAAAATAAACTCAGAGCCAGATATTGGGGTGAATGCTGGAAGATCAGAGAAGCAGAACAAGCCACAGCCACCTCACCTTGCCAATTCCTCAGCTGATTCTGTTTCCTCAGACTGGAAGACTCTGAGTCCTTATCCAAATGGATCTCAGCTGAACTGCTTCTTGAAAGCCTGAAAGCTTAACCATCCAAAAGCTTCTAGTTTCTGGTCTTCACACCTTATATACTGTTCTGCTTTCTGCCATCACTTCCTGGGATTAAAGGCTCTTGTTATCACACCTGGCTGTTTCCAGTGTGGCTTTGAACTCAAGAGATCCAGAGGATCTCTGCCTCTGGAATGCTAGGATTAAAGGCATGTGTGCCACCACTTTCTGGCCTCTGTATCTAGTGGCTGTTCTGTTCTCTGACCCCAGATAAGTTTATTAGGGTTCACAATATTTTGGGGGACACAATATCACCACACTCATGAGTCCACTGTTTCTCAGTTTTCTTTCCCTTTTTGTCACCTCAATACTTTAGTTGAATTCCGTTCAGGTGTCTTATAGATTGCCCCTCAGTTGGGACTAACTGGTTGTCTTCTCATGTTTGGAGCAGTTATGAATTGTGAGAGCAGTGTCTTGTCTGAGGAGATATACAACAGTAGTGGAACATGCAACAAATGTGACTGCTGGTATTGGTGAAAGGTGGCTTCCTAGGTTTCTGAAGTCCAATCTCCTGTTTTCCCCTCTATTGTTTTGGGAGTGTGTTGCCAAATTTAGCCTACAATCAAGGGAGGATCAAAAGGGTTATTTCATCACTGAAAAGGAATGATATATATTACGTGGAAATACATAAAAAGGAAGTAATGTTACTTCTCCCATATTTGCTTATCTTTCAAATGATCTTTTTATGGCATCATATGTTCAGAATAATTTCATTTGAGATATAATTCTATGCTAGTACTATGTATTTTGTTCATATAGCTTTAACTTTGCTATCAGGTTGACTCACCTTTTACATATACCTTTCCTTTTGGCAGAATACATTAAATACATACACACACACACACACACACACACACACACACACACACACACGCGTGTGTGTGTGTGCATGTGTGCATGTGCTTGCATGTGTGTGTGTGTGTGTGTGTGTGTGTGTGTGTGTGTGAATGCATTTGTGCCACTGGTAGATATTTACATGCTCATTTTATGTTGGCATATGGTTACCCGACTCATCTGGGTATCAGCTGTTTCATCAAGATACTGCTGAATACTTAGGAAGCAGTTTTGCATACAGTTTTCATTGGTAACCAAAAGAATATCTCTACTCCATGCTCTCTCAGGAGGTTTGATTTTAAATCAATTAAGTTTATCACTAATGGTTTTTAACACTAAACTGACAGTATTCTATCTTAATAGTTTGGACTCAATGACTCATATTTATTATATGTAAAATGATAACAGCAATAACAGTTCTTATAGCATTGTTGTGAGTAATAGATGAAATTGAAAGCACATGGAAGTATTCTGTCTACATTGCAAGCTTTCCTTAATGATGATTATCATCAAATTCTAATGTAGTAACCAAACACTCTTTGAAGAACTCAGTTTGTTCTCTGATCTTTTCATTTATTCTAGAATAACATAAAATCTTTTATTATATGTTAAATTTTATCAATCTGATTGTAATTTCTTTTAAATTTATATATTTTAAGATTGTAATTTAGGTGCTTTATATATTTTGAATAACTGTGTTATAAATTTTGAGTTATATGTTTAGCATAGTAATAGAGTTTTAAAAATTTCTTTTCCTCAGATGCAATATATTTTCTCTGTGTATTCTCTCAGAGCATTTCTATGCATTTCTTTCACTTTGTATTTATATGATATATATTATTTTTCTAACATTTCTGACATGTTGTGTTCAATTTCTTTGAAAGAAACTTATAATACACTTTCACCCATCCAAACTGACAGTTTGTGTTCTCAAGTAGGCTGTTTTAATAATTAAGAACATTTCTGCTTAGGACTTATTTCTCTATTTTTAATTGGTATTTTTTGTTTTTACTTAAAAAAATAAAGTCTTGTCTTATCTCTGACTTCCTATAAAATAATAATAATTAGAGTTTCCTTACCCATTCTCTTGCATTCACAAGTAATCACTTAGTCTCTTTATGTTTGACAGATATTATTCTTGTTGTCTAAAGTTTATAAATATCTCTATTTTATCCAAACAACATGACCTCTTTGAAGGATTCAGCAGAACCCACGCTTATTCTTTTCAACACTTTTGCACAATCGTTTTGCCCTATGTGTTATTAAACTTCTACATAAATACTGGATATAATGAGTCTCTTTTCAGATGTACAGTCCAGTAACAACTGTTTGGCCACTGTTAATTCTTCTCTGCCTTTCTTTTTGCTACTTAAACATTACTTTTTTATTACTTTCAGTGATTTACAGTAGTGTAACTTCTACAGTTGTTTGCATGACTCCTTTCAAGTAGTACTCTGGCTACTGCTCCATATGTGTCTCCGATTGTAGGCTGAGAGGAAGTGTTTTGGTTTGGTAAGACTGTCTGCTTTTCTAAAACATGTTTCTTGGTATCTGACAATTCACATTTATTATTATTGTCCTTTCTGTGTGACTCTCTGGTTTTTACTTCTAATGGCATTTTTAAATGAATAATTTAATTTAAATCACCATTCAAGCTTATAGCCAAATGTTTTTTTCTTACAGTCCTCATGTGTGTCTTCAGCTTCCAGGTACGGAAGTTCACCAGGTCACATTGCTGCCCACAGGGGTGCCCATCCTCCTGACTTCTAAAACCATAGATTATTTATGCATATTTGTCACCCTAATGTGAAAGAAAACATACAGAATGTAACTATGTTGTCCTCTTTACTTGGCTTCTTTCACTCTACATTATATTTGAGAGATCCATTCATGCCATTGTGCATAATAATCATTCATTTATTCCCATTGCTATTTGGTTTTCTATTTCAAAAGCACACCAGAGTTTATTTATTCATTCTACTGTCAGATTTTGTTATGTATTATTCAATTTTTCTGTTATAAAATATATTCACCATGATTATAGAGAAATATTACTCAGTGCATTGAAAAAGCAAATTCTGTGCATGTTACATATCATCTTTCTCTTTTTAAATCATCAACAAGAAAGCAAAGTTGTATGAATATCAACTTAGAACACAATATATTTCATCAAATTTGAAGTTCTGAAGGGAACGAAGGGCTCTTTCCATGGAAGGGAAGGGGAGTTCCTTTAGTGGCTTCTACATTGAGAGGATACTCCTCAAAAGATGGATTTCTTTGAGGGTATCTCAGAGGTGGGGTTATCTAGAGTATATAGGCCATTGGAGTACTCTTTTGAGATTGGATGTTCTCCTAGACCACTCTATGTCTCTTCTGTTGCCCCGTCACTCCTGAAGTAAAACCTTTCACTCTGCACACTCCAGTCAGTATGGAGCCAGTGCTGCCTCACTGTAATCCCAGAACTCTGACGTCTGAGACAGGAGGATCACAAGTTTGGTTATATTCTGAGGAACATAGCACATAGAAAGACTTTGTCAGAGAGAGAGAGAGAGAGAGAGAGAGAGAGAGAGAGAGAGAGAGAGAGGGAGGAGGAGGAGGTGGAGGGGGAGGAAGGAATGAGGTGCACAACACAGTTTAGTTGCACTTATTGTGTAGATGAGTGAAATAACTTACTTCATCTATCTTCCCCACATATTTGGGCTTGATTTATATAATCCTGGTGGTTCTTTGTGTAGACTTTGTATGCACAGATGTGTAAAAGTAAATTGGATATGGGAAAACATGTAAGAGATCTGTTTTCTTAGGCTTTTAGTGTAAATGGAGATTAACCTTGACTGAATTTACCTTGAATTAAGAAGCAAGCCACGGAGTGAACTGAAGATTGTGCTTTTCAAACTCTTCATGGCAACTCAACCCTGGGGATCATTGCACTTTGTGCAAATGCTTTGTTTTATGATGGCTGTGTCTGCAGATTGAAGAATTCATAAAAGAGAGCTGGTAATTAATCAATTCACACAGAAAGTTCTTTGAATTCTGAAATTATTTATAAGGAATTACCTCTGTGACATGGGGTTGGAGTACTTTATTGACTGTCCACATCTGCAGTCTTGCAGCTGAGAATGTTATCTGCTCTAATTCATTTTCCTGTGGAAAGTGACTGTTTCATAGTCCCACTAACATTTATCAAACACATTTAATTATATGTCCATTGTCTACTCTGTCAGGAAATTTTGGCTTATTTAACACTTTTGATTCTTATAATCTCCAGAGCTAGACGGAGTAAGCATATACATCTTTGCCAGTTTTCACCGTATTTGCTGACTGCCCTGGTGACCAAAGGGCTATGTGAATTAAGAGCCAGCCAGTGTTTAGATGCTGTATATTGAGTGCAGTGCTTCTCCTGCATTCATTACTTTTCTTTGTATCTACCTTATTTTAAAAACACTTCTTTAAAAGATTCACATTTTCTCACAATTTTTGAGTCAGTAAAAACAAAACAAAAAAGAAAACAGTTTTATAAGAATCTTTTAGCAAAAACAATCCTCGAGAATATTGCAGAGAGATATCGTGGGCATGCATTCTTTGAACTGGAGTTCACTGTTGCATTTATTTCCCCTAATTCAATTGTTCCTAGTAAAATAATGAAAAATGTTTGTTATTTGATGTAATTTGATTATTGAATATTCTCCCAGTATGTTCAGTATTTTCAGTTATTTTTCTCCAGTTTGTGGTGCTATTGGAAGATAGTGGAGATTTTAGGGTACAGAGGCACATCTGGAGAAGTAGAATACTTGGGATTGTGCTTTTGAGGACTGCAGTTGTATATAGTGTAACACTAGGTACCCAAGTTTCTTGCTCACTCTTTGCTTCATATCCATCATGTGGTGACGCTCTTCTACCAGACTATCCTGATAGTAACATATTCCACTTTCACACAGGGGGCCGTAATCAATGGGGCCAAAGACTGAGAAGCCTGAATTACAAACAAAATAGCTGATTCTTCCATTAAGTCATTGCTTATGATATTTTGGTAAGAGTCATGCAGAAATAATCAATATAGTACTCCAGATTCAAGAGTTATAATTTTGGGTCTTGAAGTAATCAGTATTAGCGTATCTTTGGATTCAATAATAGCCTCTGTCATGCTTTCTTAAGGGTTTTTTTGCCCTTTGAAAATTTCTCAAACATTATTTTAACAAATTACTCCATAATTGCCTCATTTCAAGTTCACCAAAAGGTAGGTAGCATCTCATTTAAACTGGTAGATTGACATATTTCAATGATGTTGACATTTAAGTCCATGTAAAAAATTAATTAATGTTATTTCCAAACCAAGACTATCTGAACATGTTTTTTTTACAAATAAATATAGCAGTGTATGTCCTTGAGTCAGATTGGAACAATTTACCCCTCAATATTTTATTGAGAGTTTTCTAGTTTCATGTTTTTCCTCAGTTAGTGAAAACAAAAACAACAAAGTAGTAAATGTCTTTGACTATTTTTTTAATATACTTTAAAAGTTGTGTAGTATTGGAGATATGTCTTAAGGCAGAAGGCATTAGGTTTGATGAAGAAACAGCAAAAAATAAAGTTGATAAAATAGAGCTTCTAAAGAAATGTAGAAATATGCCCTCTGATGAATGGTGTAAGGACACTAAGTGGCAAACTCAGAGTTAAAAGATATCAAGGACAATCTAAGAAAATCGGTTTACAGGGGGCTGTCAGATTCTGCATATACTGAAGCTCAGTGGAAGTGTTTCAGTTTTTATTTACTTGAAGTATCAGCAAGTGAGACAGGGACTATGCATGCAGCTAGTGTTCAGGCCTCAAAGGAATACACTCCCTTGTAGTCCCAGGGAAAAAAGAAAGGAGACTAGTCCTCTTTACCTCCAAATGACAAATGCTGGGAAGAGACAATGATCTATGGAGACTCAAAAAGTGATTTACAGTTACTCAAAAGAAAGCAGTAGATCACCAGCACCTCAGCAAGATAAATTCTCAGAAAAAAACTTAAAAAGTGAAGAGCCAACTCTTGAAGAACAGAGGTGGTGAGGAATTAGATGACTGTGATCTGATTAGCATTTATATCTTTCAAAACTCTGCTATTATAGTTAATGAAGGTTGTTGAACAAATATAAAAATGTGTATTATACATTTTATGACTTCATTTAACAATCTCAATAGATGTGCTGACTACCACATGAATAAGGGAGCAAAACCAATTAGTAATTGTGCTGATTAAGATTGTCATTTTATACAGAGCAGATACACAATGCAACAAACATATATGATGTAAGCAGCATATCCTTTATATACATGTTATTGGAATTGCAGAAGGAAGAGGCACAGAAATGTGTTAAAAGACATCTAAATAAAGAGGAAGTTAAAGTTCAAGAACAGGAAATTTACAGTAGAAATGTATAGTAAATATGAACATGTACCTTAACATATCTGTGGAACTCTTGTTTGATGGATATAACAATAGACTTTTGATTGATGTAACAATAGATCATACTGAAAGACTGAAAATATAGGAGATATAAGTCAAATACCAGCACAAGGAATGAATGCAACTAAGTTAAGGTAGAGAAAATAAACAAAGTTGACATGAAAGATGAAATATATTTTTATTAACTAAATATTTGAATCTTCAAAGGTCTAACAATCTACATGTTCAATTCTTTTGAAGTTAGATCATCAAATAATATGCAAAAACCCTAAAGTTAAATTGGAAGACTGCCAAAGCAGCAATGAGAAATGTTAACATCTCTCCTCATGAATCTCTGATTTAGGAAATATACCATTTAATAAAACTGGAATTAGTGTTCTTGGGCCATGGTCACTCATTAGAAAAAGAAAGAAAAGAAGAAAAGGAAAAAAGCCTATTATCTTATCCTCTTCAAACAGAATTGGTATTTAATGTTGACAAATATCCTTGCTGTAAACTAAATTCAATGGATGTGAGATAGGATTAAACAAAAAAAAGGGCAAAATTAAAATTCCTGAAAAGGAATAGGAATTTGCTACCATGAAGTCTGATTGAACTTCCTTTGCAGCTGGCAGTCAAGAATTCCAACAAAATTAATAGCATTTGCTGTTTCTAAATTAGAGACAATATTCCTTCTTTATAAAGACATTGCAAAGGAGTGTTAAAATAATATGGTCATGCTTAAGGCCTAGATGTTTATGACTTGCCTCATTTTCTTGCTGTAACCTGCTGAAGTTTTCTAGGAATCTCACCAGGCACACCATTTACAGCAAACAATATGTCTTACCATCTTAACTTTCTTGTATAAACTTCGTGTCCCGTAGTTTGATTTTATACCATCCAAGGTAACTTCAGAGCTACTCCAAACAAATAGGAAACAAATAGGAGACAAAGAGTCTTAGAGAACCTCTGAGTAGTAGCTTGAGTGCCATCAAAATAGCATATATATGTCAGTACCTATGATAATTAAATATAATCCTCTTGATAACTCTACAGCTGTTCTCCTAGTGTGCCTCTGCTTTACCAGTGCGCCTTTCTTTCTACTTTCTACTTTCCAACTCGGCTTAAAAATTCAATCTCATATTGTTTTATGTAGCAAAGTCATGGACCTCTTTTACCCAAGTGGAGATCCTGAAAAGATGAACTTCTCAGGTTGCTTCTGGCAGTTCTGGGCTATGTCTCCAACTGCACCAACACTGGCATCTTTCAGGGTCCATCTCAGATGGAACTGAAGAATCATTTGTATTTTTGCCCAGCTGAAACTAATCTCTTCAACCTTAATCTTTTTATTTTATTTTATTTTATTTTACAATACCATTCAGTTCTACATATCAGCCACAGATTCCCTTGTTCTCCCCCCTCCCGTCCCCTCCCCTTCCCTCCAGCCCACCCCCCATTCCCACCTCCTCCAGGGCAAAGCCTCCCCCAAGGACTGAGATCAACCTGGTAGACTCAGTCCAGGCAGGGCCAGTCCCCTCCTCCCAGGCCGAGCCAAGCGACCCTGCATAAGCCCCAGGTTTAAAACAGCCAACTCATGCAATGAGCACAGGACACGGTCCCACTGCCTGGATGCCTCCCAAACAGATCAAGCCAATCAACAGTCTCACCCATTCAGAGGGCTTGATCCAGTTGGGGGCTCCTCAGTCATTGGTTCATAGTTCATGTGTTTCCATTCATTTGGCTATTTGTCTCTGTGCTTTATCCAACCTTGTTCTCAACAATTCTCGCTCATATAAACCCTCCTCTTTCTGGACTCCTGGAGCTCCACCCGGGGCCTAGCTGTGGATCTCTGCTTCCAGATCCCTCAGTCATTGGATGGGGTTTCTAGCACGACAATTAGGGAGTTTGGCCATCCCATCACCAGAGTGGGTCAGTTCGGGCTGTCTCTCGACCATTGCCAGTAGTCTATTGTGGGGGTATCTTTGTGGATTTCTGTGGGCCTCTCTAGCACTTTGCTTCTTCCTATTCTCATGTGGTCTTCATTTATCATGGTCTCCTATTCCTTGTTCTCCCTCTCTGTTCTTGATCCAGCTGGGGTCTCCTGCTCCCCCAAGCTCTCTTTCCCTCGACCCTCTCCCTTCATTTCCCCCACTTATGTCCAGGCTGTTCATGAAGATCTCATCCATTTCTCCGTCATTGGGCAATCCCCATGTCTTTCTTGGGGTCCTGTTTTCCAGGTAGCCTCCCTGGTGATGTGAGTAGCAGTCCAGTCGTCCTTGCTCCACATCTAGTATCCTCCTATGAGTGAGTACATACCATGTTTGTCTTTCTGAGTCTGGGTTACCTCACTCAGGATGATTTTTTCTAGATCCATCCATTTGCCTGCAAACCTCATGATGTCATTGTTTTTCTCTGCTGAGTAGTATTCCATTCTGTATATGTACCACATTTTATTTATCCATTCTTCAGTTAAAGGGCATCTAGGTTGTTTCCAAGTTCTGGCTATTACAAACAATGCTGATATGAACATAGCTGAGCAAGTGCTCTTGTGGTATGATTGAGCATTCCTTGGGTATATGTCTAAGAGTGGTATAGCTGGATCTTGGGGGAGATTGATTCCCAATTTTCTAAGAAAGTGCCATATTGATTTCCAAAGTGGCTGTATAAGCTTGCATTACTACCAGCAGTGGAGGAGAGTTCCCCTAGCTCCACATCCTCTCCAGCACAAGGTGTCTTCAGGGTTTTTGATCTTAGCCATTCTGACAGGCATAAGGTGGTATCTCAGAGTTGTTTTGATTTGCATTTCCCTGATAATTAGGGATGTTGAGCAATTCCTTAAATGTCTTTCAGCCATTTGAGTTTCCTCTGCTGAGAATTCTCTGTTTAGTTCTATCACCCATTTCTTAATTGGACTGTTGGGCAATTGAAGACCCTGACATTAATCAGCACACCTATGAACATATAATTTTTGACAAAGAAGCCAAAGGTGTACAATGGAAAAAAGAAAGCATCTTCAACAAATGGTGCTGTCATAACTGGATATCAACATGTAGAAGGCTGCAAATAGACCCATATCTATCACCGCGCACAAAACTTAAGTCCAAGTGGATCAAGGACCTCAACATTAATCCAGCTACTCTGAACCTGCTAGAAGAGAAAGTAGGAAGTAGTCTTGAATGCATTGGCATAGGAGATCACTTCCTAAATATAACACCAGTAGCACAGACACTGAGAGAAACAATCAATCAATAGGACCTCTTGAAACTGAGAAGCTTTTGTAGAGCAAAGGATACAGTCAACAAGGCAAAGTGACAGCCTACAGAATGGGAAAAAGTCTTCACCAACCTCACATCTGACAGAGGACTGATATCCAGAATATATAAGGAACTCAACCTTAATCTTTTATATTATGCTTCTTTTATTTCTCTTCTCTTTTGCTTTCTGGCCAGAGATGCATACAATATTAAGCATGTATCATAGGGACCAAAGAAGAAAGACCATATAAATATTTTTGTATTCCATTCTAGAGAATAAAGAATAGTGTGTGGCTTACCTGTGAAGATATCCCCTTGAGGATTGACTGGCCTCTCTTCCCTCCAAGTGAGCAGCCAGGACTCTGTTGAAGTTATTACACTCTGAGGAGGCACACACAGAAGCTGATTTTTATTAAATAAAACATTCTGAATCCAAAGAAAACAAAGACTTACCACTTCTCCACTTTCTCTTGATCCTGAAATGATGGGGATGCTACCTCCTGTCCTACTTAAAGTGCTTTCTATGACACCAGGAGGAACTGGGAAGGGAAGTACATAGACTCCTAAAATACTGTATTCCAAAGTTGCTTTCCCAACCTCAAAATTCTCTCTTTTAATAGGAAATAGATTATTCTCTTATACAAAACAGCACGACCACAGTTCCCCCTCCCTCCATTCCTCCTAGTGCCCCCCCAATCTCCTCCCTCTCCTGGATATACTCCCTCTCCATCTCCCTTCAGAAAAGAAAAGGCTTCCAAGAGACAACAACCAAACCTGGCAAAACAAAATATATTAAGACAAGACAAAAACTCTTATGCCAAGGTTGGACACAGCAACCCAACAGGAGGAAAAGAGCCCCAAGAGCAGTCAAATGAGTCAAACACAGATCTCCCAGTTACAAGTCCCACAAAAACATCAACCCAACAGCCATAATATATACACAGAGGGCCTGGTACAGACCACTGCGTGCCCCAGGCTTACCACTTCAGTCTCTGTAAGCCCACATGAGGCCTCATTAGTTGATCCAGTGGACCTTAGTTGATTCAGGCCCACTGAATCAACTAAGTGTTCCTGGGATCTTCTATCCCCCCTGACTCCTACAATCTTTCCACCCCCTCTTCCTTGGGATTCCCTGAGATCCTAGGGGAGGAACCAGATGTAGACCTCCAATTTATACTTTCTCTCCTCATAATGTCTGACTGTGGGTCCCTCCGTCTGCTCCCATCTACTCTGAAGATGACTGGATAAGGCACCAATCTATGAGTACAGCAGAATACCATTAGGAATCATTTCATTATTTTCATGCTTTTTATTTTTTTAGACCAGTTAAGTTTGGTCCTACCGTCAGTCTCCAGGTTATCCAGCCTCTAGTTCCTGGCATCCAAGCATTTTTGGGCACAATCTCCCCTCTCATGGAGTTCGCCTCAAGTAAAATCAGACATTGGTTGGATACTCCTATAAGTTCTATGCCACCTTTGCCCCAGCACATCTTTCCGGCAGGACAGATTATACCTAAAAGATTTTGTGGTTGAGTTGGTGTTGAGATTTCTCTTTCCAAGCCTGCAGAATTTCTTCTTGCATCATAGAGACTAGAACTTAAAGGTGAAGGCTCCTTGAAGGTATCAGCCTGACCTCTCTACTTTCAGTGAGCTGTATGGATGTTATTTTCAGCAATGGGTCCCACTGTCCTTTTGAAGACAGCAATCCCCTGTCCTAGCTTCAGTCTGGGTTGTTAGCAGATATTCACAGGAACCTCTTGGTTAACAACTGAACTAAATGCAACCCAGTCCCACCACTGGGAGCATTACTTGGCTATATGAGATAGTTAGTTCATATTCCATATCTCCCATTACTAAGAGTCCTCACTAGGGTCACCTTCATATATTCAAGGAAGTTTCCACTGCACTGTTTCCACATTACTCCCCAAATGCCTACAATTCCAACTGTGTTTCTGTGCATTCTTTCCCTTCCATCCCACCCCCCTCCTTCTCCTGTCTCCACCTGCCACAGTCTACCCAGAAAAATCTGTTCTATTTCCCTTTCCCAGGGAGATACATGTGCCTTGCCCCCTGAAGCCATCCTCTTTACTTAACTTCTCTGGGTCTGTAGATTATACCTTGGTGGTCATTTACTTAATGGCTAATATACACATATAAGTGAATGTACCCCATATTTGTCTTTCTGGGTCTCGTTCACCTCATTCAGGATGACTTTTTCCTAGTTCCATCCATTTGCCTGCAAATTTCCTAATGTCATTTTTTTTCTAAGAGCCGAGTAATACTTCATTGTGTAAATGTACCATATTTTCTTCATTCATTCTTAGGCTGAGGGATATCTAGGTTGTTTCTAGATTCTGGCTATGTGTAATAAAACAGCTATGACTAGTTTAACAAGTGTCCTTGTGGTAGGATGGAATATTGTTTGGGTATGCCCCCAAGAGTGGTATAGCTGAGGGACAGCCATAATGATTTCCATCGTGAATATATAAGTTTGTCCTCCTATCAGCAATGCAGGAGTGCTCCTCTTCCTCTGTATCCGGGCCAGTGTGGTTTGTCACCTGTATTATTGATTTTAATCATTTTGACAGGTGTAAGATAGAATCTCAGAGTCATTTTGATTTGCATTTCCCTGATGGTTAAGGATGTTGAACATTTCTTTAAGTGTTTCTTGGCCATTTGAGATTCTTCTATTGAAAATTCTCTGTTTAGATCTGTACTCCATTTTTTTAATTGGATTTTTTAATATGTAGTTTCTTGAGGTCTTTATATATTAGGGATAAAAGTCCTTTATCAGGTGTGGAGCTGATAAAAATATTTCCCCATTCTGTAGGCTGCTGCTTTGTCCTATTAATGGTGCTCTTTGCCTTATAGAAGATTTTCATTTTCAGGAGGTCCCATGTATTAATTATTGATCTTAGTGCCTGTGCTATTAGTCTTCTGTCTAGAAACTCATCTCCAGTGTCAGTGTCTTCAATGCTATTCCCCAATTTTTTTTTCTAGCAGGTTCAGTATATCTGGTATTATGTTGAGGTTTTTCTTTTTTTTTAACATTAATTTATTTCATTTATTCTTATGGGTGGATAAAATTCCACTATTTCTAGGTATCAGAATTTACCTGTCCATTCATCTCTGGATAAATGTTTGGGCTTTTTTTTTTTGAATTTATTTTATTTTATTTTACAATATAATTCAACTTTACATATCAGCCATAGATTCCCCCGTTCTCCCTCCTCCGGCCCCGCCCCCCTCCCTCCAGCCCACCCCCTATTTCCATCTCCTCCAGGGCAAAGACTCCCCGAGGATTGAGATCGACCTGGTGGACTCAGCCCAGGAAGGTCTAGTCCCCTCCTCCCAGGTTGAGCCAAGGGTCTCTACTAAGCTCCAGGTTTCAAACAGCCAATTCATGTACTGAGCACAGGACCCGGTCCAACTGCCTGTATGCCTCC
>CABHPP010136704.1:15506-41167 GCA_902168425.1 Peromyscus attwateri
GAGAGAGAGAGAGAGAGAGAGAGAGAGTCTGTGTTGATTCAGACCGCAGAGAAGGCCAACCTAAATTACAGTCAGATCTGAAGAGAGGAATCTTATTAGCTCTTCTATGCTGGGTCTTATCACAGCATTCTGCACACCGACTTTAGGCCCAGCTTAATGAACGCACAAAACACACTCGCAATTAGCAACACCCATTTGTGTGCCAACAATTCACACATAAAAGTCAACATCCAATGAAGACGGTGTTTAATTTACACAGCAAATCATCCTTAAACACAATCTCTGCAGCACGTTGCTCCCATGGGCTGCCTGTTTAGGTAACCATGGATTTGCTTAGCAAATTCTTTCTTAGAACAGAGGCTGGGTGGGCCCCTTGAGGTGCTTCAGAACTAACCTTTGTATATGTATGTGTTAAATGTATGTAAAGGTGTGTGTGTGTGTGTGTGTGTGTGTGTGTGTGTGTGTGTGTGTAGGTCAGAGGTCAACATCTGTCTATTCAGTTGTTCACCATCTTATTTTTTGAAACAGGGTCTTTTGAATCTGAACTATTGATTTGACTGGGCTGGGAATACTCCGGTTCTCCTGTCTCCACCCCTACTTCCTGTTCCCAGGTGCTAGGGTTATAGATGCTCTTCTGTGGGTGTTGAGGATCTAAACTTGGGTCCTCATACATGCTTTAGAAGCACTTTTCTGACTGGACCATCTTCCCAGCCATGGGACTAACTTTTGACAGGACAGTGATGTGGGCTGCATGACCTGGAGGCCTCTTCCCAAGCAATGTACACACAGACATGTTCCAATCCTATAGTCAGGTTCTACAGCTGGAGGGCCAAGGACATTTCACAGAATGGGAAAGTCCATATGTGTGATATTCTGTCTTCTAGAATGTTTCCCACGGGTGTTGCCTGGAGCCTCTGCACACGCTCAAAACACCCTAGGAGTGTGTTAAAATGCAAATATTCCTTACATCCTTGTGAATACCTCAGAATCTTATTCATACATATCACAGTCTCAGAATTATGTGGTCATCAGACTTGCTGCTAGATCCTGTCATATCATGTGCTAATAAAAGCACAGAATGTGGGGCTGGAGAGATGGCTCCATGGTTAGGAGCATTTGTTGCACTTCCAGAAGATCTGGGCTTGATTCCCAGCACCCTCATGGTGGATCACAACCACCTGTAACTCCAGTTCCAGGAGATCTGACATTCTCTTTTGGCCTCCTTAGACACTTCACGCATATGTTGTACATATGAACTTTTAGGCAAAACACTCATACACATAAAATAAAGATAAATCTTAAAAAAGCACAGAATGACTATGCCATGGTTTAAATGCAAAGATTTGGTTTCCTTTGTGTGTTATGCATTAAAAAATGTTCTAAGGCAGCTTCTCTAGACTTCACCAGACTGCCAACAGGGCCATGTTACTAAAAACCTTTAGATCAACCATACAAACAGGAGTCAGAAGGTATTGTTACTGGGGGTATCTCATGGCTTAGGGGTCTTAAAGGGATGGGACTCCAACTTCCAACCCAGAGGCCAGGAAAGCAGCTATTTTGTTATGGTTTGCATATGAGGTGTCCCTCACTTAAGAGGCTCATCTCTTGGAGGTTTGGCTCCTGGCTAGTGGTGCTATTTTGGAAGGTTCTAGAAACTTTGGGAGGTAAACACCTAGGTGGAGAAGTAGTTTCTGGAGATGGGTCCCTGAGGGTATCATATCCCTGCTTTCTTCCTGTCTTGCTCTTGGCTTCCTGTTTTCATGGAGGTAAAAAAGTGCCCTTGGACACATACTCCCACCACCATGATGTTCTGTCTCCTGGTGAGCCAACAAACAGAACCAAGTGGCTGGGGAGGAAACCTCTGAAACTGTGAGCCCGAACAGACCCCTTACCTCACACTGTTCTGTCAGGCAGTTGGTGACCGTGAAAGAAAGGTGACGAATGCAGTGCCTGTGCCAGCCTCCCACTCCCTCATGACCTGCCACCACAGAGATGCAACATGTCCCCCAAATGGTCATGTCCAGCATGGGCCAGGGACTCCTGCAGGTGGGATTCTGGGTCCAGAAGCTTCTGAGTGCTCCGGATCTGCTCGAATCGCTGTATCAACTTCTGCACGGTTTAGTGGTGCAGAACTCCACACTCCAGCTCCACCAGGAACTGATAGATGAGCTGTGTAACCATCCACTGAGTCTCGAGCAAATACAGCTATAGTTTCCTTTGCTTGTTGTCCTGGTCAGTTTTTATTGTCAACTTCATACAGGCAAGAAGTCACATGAAAAGAGAGGATCTCAACAGAGGGATTTCTCAGGTCATTCTCAGACCTGTGGGGTAATTGTCCTGACTATTGATTGATTGACGTGGGAAGGCCTAGCCCACTGTGGGCGGCGCCATCCCCAGGCAGGTAGTCTTGAGTTATGTAAGAAAGCAGGATGGCCATGAGCTGGGAGCAAGCCAGTAAGCCGCACTCCTCCGCTACCTCTGCTTCAGTTCTTGCCTCCAGGCTCCTGCCTGAGTTTGTGCCTGGACTTCCCTCAGTGATGGAATGTGACCCGGAAGTGGAAGCTGAAATAAACCCTTTCCTCTTCCAGGCTGCTTTTGGTCATGAGCATTTTATCATAGCAACAGAGAAAAAATGGATAGAGTTGGTCTGGCTGGAGAGCACAAGCCTGAATTAGGGGCTATACAACCAAGTATCCTTCAAACCTGGGGCATCCCGACCTTGACTGTTCCTCTGTGTGAGCATTTTTGCATCGCTATGGCAACATGCCTGACAGAAACAAGAGAAGAAATATTTACTTCGGCTCACAGGGTTCAGTCCTCTGAAACCCTGTGTCCTCTCTTGGCCTCACGTGCTTGGACAGAATATCATGATGGCAGGAATGTGTGGTAAAAGTTGTTCTTTGTTTCTTTGTGGGTGGGAAATAGAGAGAGGGAGGCATACGGGAAGACGCCAGTGTGAGACACATATCCCCAAGGACGCCCCCAGTGACCTGCTTCCTCTAACTTGGCTCCTGCCTCTTGCTACCTACCAATAATGCTATCCTATTACGAATCCTTCAGGGGATGAGTCCATCCATTAGGACCAAACCTCCATGATCTCATCATCTCTGGAAACGCCATCACAGTCACACCTAGAAGAATGCTTCCTAATCCTTTAGACATGTCTTAATTTTTTTTTACACTGTTTATTTGTGTATTATGTGTGTGAATGTGCATGTTCCAAGGCATGTATGGGGGGGGGGTGTGTCAGAGGACAGAGGAGAGGGTTCCCTTCTTTGATGTGGGTCGTGAGGATGGAATTTGGGTCATTAGGCTTGGCGGCAGCACCTGAGCCCACAGAGCCAACCCTGTGGTCCTCTCGGGGCATTTTTTAATCCAATCAAGTCAGCTAGCAAACTTGGCCACACATTCTCCTTTGTTTCCTTCATACTTTTTGGAGCCCTCCCCCCTTCCTTCCCTTTGAACTTCATTCCTCCTGCGGCCCTACTACGCACCACACACCTGATGCTGTTCTACCAGTGAACAGTTCGAATATTGTACTGTGAGGAAGAGAGAACAGCTTCCAGCAGGGAGAGGACAATAAAAAAAATAAAGTGAAATGTGGAGTGTGATTAGGAGAGGGGAGGGGGGGGTGGTTATGGGTCCTGTGCTTTTTAATTGAGGTAATAAAAGTGTTCTAAAATGGATCACGCTTATGGCTGCACAACCTGGTAAATATGTTAGAAATGATGGATTTGTGTCGATTGTGCCTCAACAAGGAGACTATGGAAACACAAATGTATTTCCATAGTACACTGTGGGATGGTAACTGCTGGGCACAGCACTCAAGAGTGACAGGAGATGAAGGTGGCTATGGACCAACGGACTGAATACTTATGTCCTCCCCAGGTCACATGGGGAAGCCTCCACCCTCCCGTGTGATGGTATTAGAAAGGCCTTTAGTGAATGTTTAGGATTGAGCCAGTCCAAGAGGGTGGGGCCCTCATGATTAGGGCCTTATAGGAAGAAGGGGGGCTGTAGAAAAGGCTCAGTGGGCTAAGAGCACTGGCTGTTCTTCCAGAGGACCCAGGTTTAATTCCCAGCACCCACATGACAGCTCACATCTGTCCAGTTCCAGGGCTTCTGATACCCTCACACAGATATCCGTGCAGGCAAAACACCAATGAACATAAAATAAAAATCATATATATATATATATGTATATATATATATATATATTTAAAAAACGGACACCCCCCCACCCCGCAAGAGTGAGAAGGTTCCAACTGCAAGTCAGGCAGAGAGCTTTCAGCAGGAGCTGAATAGCAGAGCTTGGATTTCTCAGCCTCTAGAACTGTGAGAAATAAATGCCTCTCTCTCTCCTTAATCCCTGCCTCTGTGTATGCACACGTGTGTGAGGGTACCCCTGCCTCTGTGTATGCACATGTGTGTGAGGGTACCCCTGCCTCTGTGTATGCACATGTGTGTGAGGGTGTCCCTGCCTCTGTGTATGCACATGTGTATGAGGGTACCCCGGCCTCTGTGTATGCATGCGTGTGTGAGGGTACCCCTGCCTCTGTATGCACACGTGTGTGAGGGTGTCCCTGCCTCTGGGTATGTACACATGTGTGAGGATACCCTTGGGGGTCAGAAGAGGCCTTCTGGAGGAGGAACTGGAGTTACAGTTAGATGTGAGCCTCCGGATATCCCTGCTAGGAACTGAATTAGAATCCTCTGCAAAGCAGCAAGTGCTTGTAACTGTTGAGCCATCTCTCAAGCACTGAAGACAAGTCTGTTAAGCCCCTGTCTACTCTGGTATTTTATTTTAGGAGCCTGAAGTAAGACAACGTCCTCAGAGAGTTACTGTTTCTCAGTGGTGAGAAAGAAAGGCGTGGAGAGTTGTTTTGGCTGGAGGAACAGTCAGTGCAAAGGTCCTGAGGTTTCCTTCTTACGGTCAAGGAGCAGAAAGGGTCAAAGGAAGAACAGAGGGTAGGGAGTAGCAGGCCGGAAAGGACTTTGGCTCATCCTGGGGCTCAGAAAGGGACCAGTGGAGTGTTCTGAAAGAAGAGAGAGCTAATCTGACATGTGTGGCCAACAGATGCTGCCATGGAAATCAACAGTTCATGGGCACCGTTTAGTTTGGGGACCATGTATATTGTCTGTGGCAGGCTGGGTGCCAAGCCCTGAGATGGGCATCTGTGCATTCCCTATCAGAACCACACTCTGTGTCGGCTGAGATTTTTCTTCTATGTAATTGAAAAGGAAACTGAGGCTCAGGGTAGATGAGGAATGGATTCCATCTACAGTACTGACAGAGCTAGGACACTTACCAGGCCCTCCTTCCTCCAGACCTTTCCCAATTTCACTAGCAAAGCTTTGCACACACAGCAAGCACACAATAAAGGTGCACTGGCCAGGTAAGCGTGGGCACCTATGGCATGATAGACTGGCATGCCACTAGACACAGAGAGGTTAAGTGTCAAGGGTCCCAGGCTGAAGAGCCAGTGCCCACTTACTGAGCTCGGCGATGCTGCCCACACGTGTGGCCAGCAGGGACTGTTCGATGGTCCTCAGCTCTGACTGGCTGAACATGGGTAGTTCTCCTGGTTTGCTGGGCCGCTGTGGGTCTCGGTGCAGGTTGAGGCTCTCTGGCAAGCTCAGCACACCTGAGACAGAGAAGAATAAAGTGTTACTTTTCAGTTCACCAGAGGAGACAAGCCACACCTCAAACTGCCAGAAGATGAGAAGGGAACCCACGCTCTGGACTCCCAATGCCTTTTGAGACAGGATAGCATATAGAGCTCAGGCTGGCTGAAAACTCATTATGTAGCCAAGGATGACCTTGAACTTCTAACCCTCCTGCCTGTGTCTCCTGAGTGCTGGCATTACAGGTGTGCATACCCACTTCCAGTTTATTTGGTAATGGGGATCAAACTCTGGGCTGCATCCATGCTAGGCATACAGAAACCAGCTGAACTGCATCCCAAGCCCAGGACCCCTTTTAGACATGGATGCTGATTTTAACAAACGCGAGCATTTGTCTGGACACTACATTTCCAAAGACCACGAAACAGAGTCTTTTCCCGGCCTGGCAATGATTCTGTCCACTGAAAGATGCTTCTCCTGAACCTAGAGATCACTGCCTCATCCTCCATCCCAGAGACAGCCTAATCATTCTGGTGTTGGGGAGGCAGTCCCTGCTGGTGGTGGCGTCTGAAGACTTCCTTCATTGACTCAGTAAATTAACTGATGTGGATGGGCTGTGATCTCAAGGCAAGACTTTGGGATTTCTCTGTAGTGATGCATGTGGGGGTGGAGGTCAGGGGAAAATTCCTAGGACTTCAGTACCGTGTACAGTGGATGTCCACAGAAATCCCCAGAACACAGCACTCTTTCTTCCCATTCTGCTCTGCAAACCTTCAGTGACAGCCTAAACATAGTTAGTTATGTGGCCTACCCAGAGGCATTTACCCATCCCTAGCCACCCCAGGAGGACACAGTGTGGTCCTGCTTCCTGAATTTCAAGTCTGATTAATAGACTTACTTTGATCAAGGCTATGTTAACAGGGGATAGAATCAGAGGCCTGAAAAATGCTTGTGACGTTGAACTTGCTATCTTGAGCTCTGCCTTTATCATGGCCAAAACATGACCTGGCTAGCTGGCTCATCTAAGGAAAGAGAGAGAGAGAGAGAGAGAGAGAGAGAGAGAGAGAGAGAGAGAGAACATGGATGCTCACAAAATAACCTGGGGACAATAAAGGACGATTAACGTACAGGTGCTGGATGACGTTAGTCCACTGGCAGAGGGAGAGGAAGCAGAATGTGAAGCCAGCACTCAGCATCACTCCCCATCCTGCTCACATCCCCGATCTCAGTGGCTCCACCCATATCCTGGCACTCATGGTGCTGGCCGAGACCAGGGAGAAGACAGCTAGAGCAAACGTTGTTTTGAGTGAATGATGACAGTGGCTAAAGGGTACAAATGCCCATTCGATTTTACTATTCCTATAGTCCGGAAATGAAAAGTTTCCATTAAAGACTGTTTCCAACTGCCTATTTGTCAAACACTTTGTAGCTCCGAAGAACGTACTTTGTATCACAGCCCAGTGCACAACAATATGCTTTTCATATTTGCCTTCAAAAATCTTCCACAGAAAAATGCCTGCCTTTACTGTGTTTTTGTTTTTCCCTTCTCCTCTGTCTTATCAATAGTAAAAAATAAAAATAGAAAATAAAAAATAAAAAAAATGGATGGCTGAAGCCCCTAAAGTGCTTTGAGGACCCACTAAGGAGTTGGAACAGGCAGTGTGTTTGTGAAAGACCACAGCCCGGCAGGCAGGCCAACACCGCCTCACTGTTCACTGGATACCTGAGGATCTTCCAGTTTTCAGGGATGACTCGACCTTCAGAGAGATGCCCACCATGCAAGGGACACTTCTGCCTCTCTAACATCCTCCTATTGGACCCAGGCTGTGATGCTCTAAGTCCTCCCTCACGTGACCTGTGAAGTCAAAGGCCAGACCACGCAGCTGTTGCCATGGCAATGAATCTTGGGCCTGTCCCTCACTGAGGTCCCTGATGTCTCTGTGACTCTAGCACAGGGACCTCCTACCCTCTTAAGGAGGTAACAGAAAATCAGGACCCAGACTAGGACTGAGGTAAGTTCCACAGACCCCTCACTTGCCTGGGGTGGGGGGCAGGATTAGGGGGCTTAAACAGCCAAGAATGAGGTCTTGACCCTCACTGGCTATGCATTAACCAGATCTGCAGCCCGTTTACGCTGCTCCACCAGGATCAACAGGCGCAGGAGAAAGAAACTTGAGTCTGGAACCCCGAGCCTCACCCTGGCCTGACGCTTCCAGTACTTGACCTTGGACAGGTCACAGAACCTCTCTGGACCTTGGTGCCCTCTTCTATGAAGTGGGGGGTGGGGTAAACCACTGGATTCTCCTTTTCTCTGGGGTGTCAGGGGAGTGAAATGAGATCTTGTGGGCTAGCTTTCATGTGCTAAACAGAAAGGCCCTCCACACATGGACCTGAGATGAAATCAGCATACAGACCCCTGCTCTGGATTTCTTCACACTTCATTGTGCAGATGAACAATCCCCATTGGAACTGATTTGGAGAGTTATGAAATTCAAATGTGGGAATCATTTATTCAAAGACGCTTTAAAAACTAGATGACAGAGATTTATAAAATCTATAATTGATCTATTATGCCAAGATTATGTATCAGGCTTTTCTTTTTGAGAACTCCATATAGGGTGTCTTAGTTAAGATTTTATCGCTGTGATGAGACACCATGACCACGGCAACTCTTATATAGGAAATCATTTAATTGGGGCTGGCTTACAGTTCAGAGGTTTAGTCAATCATTGTCATGGTGGGAAGCATGGAGGCGTGCAGGCAGAAATGGTGCTGGAGAAGGAGCCAAGTGTTCTACATCCAGATTGGATTGGCAGGCAGCAGGAAGAGAAAGTGAGCCACTGGGCCTGGCTTGGGCTTCTGAAACCTCAAAGCCCACCCCCAGTGACAACACTTCCTCCAACAAGGCCACACATCCTTATTAGGCCACTCCCTACAAGTCTACAGGTGGCATTTTCATTAAAACCACCATGTAGGACTTAACACATAAACTGAAATAATTATTTTTTCTAATGTAAGAGAGTACCTAGGTGAATAAGAAGGCCAGAGCATCATTTTCAGTGTCTGATGCAAGCCTATTATTGCAGCTGAGGACAGAACAGCTTGGTGATTAAGACCCAAGTTCAAAACTGAAGTTTGGGGGCAGGTAGGGGAGATGGTTCAGCCAGTTGAGTATTTGCTGTAAGTATGAGGAACTGAAAAGGTTACATAAAAGCCAGATACAGCAGCATGTACCTGCAACCCTAGCCTTGGGGGGTAGGGGTACAGAGAGAGGGGCTTGCTAGCCAGCCAGCCTAGCCAAATTAGTGAGCCCTAGGTTCAAGGGGAGACCTTGTCTAAAAAAATCAGGTTGAGATTGATGGAGGAAGACTGCTGGTGTTGACTTACAGACTCCATACACAGCTTGCACATATATGCACACTCACCAGTGTGTACACACATGCACGCAGGGTGCACCTGAGGAATTTGTCTTTGTGAGACTGGTGGTTTATGTATTTTTCGTTTGGTTGAGGAGGGAGTGCATTCAAACCCTCAAATGGGTTGACGGCTCTTAGAAATCCTATCAAGGGTGCAGGTGAGCTGGGCCTATGGGCCTGAGAGCAGGACAGCTGCCCGGCCCCCTCCCTCAGATGCCACAGGGTAGTAAAGGTAAGGGAAATGTGCCCCCCTTCTTGCTACCTGCAGGAAAGCCAGTCTCGGGGACATGAGAATGGAAGAACTGGCTCTGTCGCTCACCAAGTGCAGCCATTCGGAGAGCGGGCCCTGCACTTCACCTGGGTAAAACAGTAGGGCTGGCCCTGGTTGTGCAAATGTGGGTGAGCCGGACCCGAGGGTGTGAGAGCAGGAGAACACAACTCCTTGCTCTCTGCCATATTGGATGAGCTAGCAGAGGGCAATGCTGGAGGGCTTGCCCTGGTGTTGGCAATGAGGGAAAGCTGGCAGGCTGACTAACCCAGCTACCACCGAGTCCCAGAACCAGGGCTGGGAGTTGGCCCACCCAACCCCCACCCCATCTGTAAACTGCTGGAGCATGAGAAGGGGCCGGTCCCGCAGACCCACAGCTGTAGGACCTCCATGACACAGGCAACAACAGGACATCCAGGAAGAGCCCCAGTGAGGACTCAGTATTGATGGGGTAGCAGAAGCCAGAGGCCTCGAACCAGACCAATGACTCACTGCAATGAACACTTGCAAGGAAAGATGTGTGGATGAAAGGGTGTATTGTGTGACTCACTGTGCCACACTCCAGCTTCCATGCCAAGATTTTTTAAAATTTGTTTTGTTTTGACTTTACTTTTAAGTTTTGTTTTGGGGAGAGACTGCAAGGGCAGAGGGTGGAAACCAGGGGACAGGGCAGGGATGAGTGGGATTGGGATGCATGATGTGAAATCCACAAAGAATCAATAAAAAGTCGATTTCCCATTAAGATCCATTCATTTCACTCCTAGGTATTTAACCAAATATAATTTGAAATAAATATTGAACTATTGAAAAATAAAAAAATATGATCAATTTATGTCTGTGAATGCCATTCACAGCCATCAAGGTTTCACGGCTGGTGCTGAGGAGCAGAAAGGCCAGCATGGCATGACCTACAGAGCTGAGTTCCCTCTCGAGACGGAGTAAACTTCTCCAATGTCCAGGCAGCTTCCCTAGCTGCAGTTGAACGATGGCCGTTGTGGGTTTATTGTGAGGATTAAACAAAAACACACTGAGAACCTCTGGCCTCCAGTGTGAGAGCCTCATAGATACTCTGCCCTACGGAGCATGAAGTCTCATCTATTTACCATCTGGATTCAGTCTTGAGGGTCATCTTTCCAAAGTCTTGTGTGACTGGACAAAGAGAATCTTTTGGTCAGGCCACTCAGAACAAAAACTGTAAGAAGTGCTGCTCTGTGTGAGATTTTGGACACACCATGTCCAGTACCTCATCTGTCATGGGGGCCACCAGGCTCTCCCAGCCTGCTTCTGCTCTGAGGTGCACAGCACGGCCCTATGGCAAACACAGCGCCTCGCCTTCCTCTATTTAGTCGCTAGACTTGGGTCAAGGATATAATATTCCATGAGGAGAAAAATCATGCTAGCCATCCCCCAGCCTTCATCTGCTCACCCTCAGGGATGATACCGGTGATGGTGCTGAAGGACCAGCCAAGCTTTACTGAGTACCAACTTGGGTGGACACCGTGCCAAGCACTTTCTGTGTTTAGATTAAAATGTATTTGACTTCTTGCACCTACACTAGATTAAACTGGTTTTCTCAGGGCATGTAAGGTGACAGTGTGGAACAGTCTCTGGATTCCAGTGACCTTCCTTGGAACCCTAACTACAGCACTCAACATCCTTTCATTTCTAAGACTTATGGTGGCTCGATACTCTGTTTCTATAGGTTGTCTATTTTGGTACTTCATGTGAGTAACCAAAGTTATGATGTAGTAATGGAAGCCAGAATCAGGAGATGCTTGTGCCATGCTGGGAGTGGGGGTGACTACATAGGCCTGGTGCTCTGGGCACAGCCTTGGGCTCTGCCCCATTTACCTCTAGCTGCCGAGGAGAGTTGACTGTACTGGCACTGATGCCAGCCTGGTCTCCATCTTCCATTAAGCAAGCAAGAAGCTGAAAGCCAGGGTCCACACTCAACTTTACCAAACAGGAAGGAAGGAGCCATGGAAGAGCTCTGGCCAGGTGCCAATGCCCACTTTGCCACCTTCCATGGGGGTTGCCAGGCTCGGTTCCTCTGAGCCTGCCCCTCCCTCTGCAACGTTTGACACTGCCTGCCTCATGGCTGGCGGAGAGGCTGGAATGGGATAATATATATAGACAACCTGGCACAGAAACCGGAGTCAATAAATGTTTGCTAATAAAGTAAGTAAATGAAGTTCTTTGGAGCTAAAGATTTAGGAAGTCAATAACCTAGTCACTGCCAGAAGGCTTTCTTTTACTGTTAAATTTATGAAGAAAAAAAAAGGAAATATCAGAGCTTTTTTTTTTCTTTCTTTTCTTTTTTTTTTTTTTGCCTATCCCACCAGCTTGGAGCCCCTGTTTTATTTTAAAAGACTTGGCAGCAGGAAGCAGATTTAGGGCTGCTTTGTGAGCCCCACTGTCTATGAGAAGCAGGTTCTTTTCCTGGTAGTGTGAGCATAGCTCCTGGCTCAGATTTTGCCCAAGAATGGATTTCCTTTTCAGAGATCTTTCTTAAAAACCCTGGGCACTTAAGAATGAGAGTGGGGGAAACATAGATGTAGACTCTGTCTAGAAATGGGCACCAGGACACACTGAGGTGTGGAGTCAGAAACGTGTCCAAGGAAGGGCGCGGTGACCTTCTGAAAGCACAAATGCTGGGCACAGTGCCTCTGAGGCCTCGGGCTCAGCTGTGAAGACAGACCTCCACCAGCTGGAATACTGGAGAAACAGAGCAGAGCCTGCATCCCTTGGGGTCCTGTGGAGCCTCCCTGAGGCGAGTCCAAGGCAGCCTCAGAGCTTCTCATGCTTCCTAGGGACTCAGTATCAGCTGGGATTTTGAGAATTGGACTCCACAGAGCAGTTCAGAGAGCCTGAATTCTGAGTTCTGGAGGCCGGGTTTGGCCCACAACACTGATGTATATAGTTAGCCTCCCCTTAAGTACCTGTTTCCTTGGGAATACTACAGAATAATGGAGACCATTCTAGCATAACCCTCACAGGGCCACTGGAAGATTAAATGAGTGAAAGACAGCTTGCTCTCTATAAATAGCTCAATAATGGCAGCTGTTATTATCATTATAATTGTGGCTGGAGGACAGTCCAGGGGGGAACAAAGGCCCAGAGGCAGGTGCTCCACATGTGGGGGAAGTGCCGGAGCAGAGGGTGCAGAGGTGGGAAGCAGACAGGCAGCTGCGAATCATGGAGGACTTTAGCCACTGGCCACGTTCTCAACCTTCACCTCCAGGGCACTAGGCTTCTCTCTGTTCACAGCCCAGTTCCTAGAAACCGCGGTCTGACACCAGATCACCACTGCTTTCTCCCGCTCTACCTCCACTTACATTGGTCCAGCAAGTTCAAGGTTATTGTTCCGAGCCTGACTCAGGATGCCGCACACATGCAGGCCCTGCTTCTGGAAGCGCTTTCAGTCCAGGCAGCCAGAGACAGTGAGAAGTACAGCAAAGACTGTTCCCAGCAGAGGCAGAGAGGCAGGACAGGTAGGAAGTGGTGCAAGGTGACCTCCCCTCCCACAAGCTGTCCTTCCCTCCGTGAGCCACAAGCTTCTGAGATAGGACTTACCCCACTGGGCTTAGTGCACAGTGGCAGCTGTGTTGTTCTGAAGACGTTGTATAAGAGGCAAGGCACAGAGGCGAGGGCCTGTCAGTGTGGCTCGAACACTGATTCTGAGTGAGGCAGGAGCCACTGGAAGATCCTGAATGGAGAAGGATGGAGTTGCCCTGTCTTTAAAGGGCCACCCCAGCTGGTGGGATGATCATGGACTGTAGGGTGACCAGGGCGGACTCAGGGTAACTACAGTAGAGGTCATAAAACAGGCCAAGCAATGAAGATGCTCACAGGGTGTTGGGCGTAAGAAAAAAGAATAGTCTAATTGCAAGGGGAGGATAGGTCTGCATTTACTCAAGGGGCTGGGTTTGGAAACCATGCCAGGCACACTAGAGATCCATGCTAAGAACGTTTCCTAGCCTCTCATCTCCCAGGATGCACAGTCTTACATGTGAGACCTAGGGCGGCAGGCATTTCTTCCCTTTTCTTCCCTGCCAGTGAGAAGCATTGCTAGCCACACGTGCAGGCCTGTTGGCTCCTTCCCCACTCCACCCTCTTCTCTCCTGGGGTTCTGCCTCTCTGTGTCATCCATGTGATCTCTGCATAGTCCTCAGTGCCATCCCTATTGGAGAGGCTTAAGAGGGAAGAAGAACACATTCCCAGTTTCTGCAGGTCTTCAGTGAAGGGACTTAGCAGGACTCCCAGGGCTTAGCAATCAAGAGCACACTTAGTTTAGGCCCTAACTCCTCTTAGGAGCCTCAGGGGAATGTTATCGTAGATCTCGTGTTGGGTTTTGGGTAGCTGTGGAAGTGTCAGGGGGTGGTCAGTTCTTGGAGATGTAGCTCCCAGGAGGAGGGGGTAAGTCCTTTGGAAGTTCTCAGGAAAGCATCTCCCTTGATCACTGCCCAACAGTGACACTTGAGGGGAAAACTGGCATGGAATATGATAAAACTCAGCCGTGGGGTGTGACTAACAGGAAAAGTCTAGGAGTTAGAAATAATCTTTGACATTTCAATTAATGTCATGGCACTAGATCAGGCAGATTTTTGGACAATCAGGACTATCTTGCGCCATTTCAGGGTGACTGTGCACCTGCCTCAGATATTTACAATCCAAATGTATACATTCACTCATCCACTCATCTACCCACCCACCCACCCATCCATCCATTCATCTATCCATCTATCCACCCACTCACATAAATGGTCACTTTTAATTAAATAAAAAATTTGAGGACCTACTATGTGCTAAACCACAGAGACACAGTAGAAAATATAACAGAGTAGCTGTTATGTTAATGAAGCTTAACACCCATCTACCCTTCCATCATCCATTCTTTCATCCATAGCCTGTCTTTCTGTCCTTCCATCTATCGACTCCATACCATGTGCCTGATCGGAACTGCAATGGGAAGTAAGATGCACTGAAGCTGCCCTTAAGGAAGTCAATAAGGTGGCAAGGGTGTACATGCCCACAGATGTTGCAGGTGCCGTGAAAGAAGTCTACATGCTATGTGGATGGCATGAACAGAAACTGGATATTCCACCTGAGTGGTAGGCCAGGAAAGCCTTCATGGAAAAATAGAGCAAAAGTTTTGAGAAATAAATCCTTGATCATTAGGTGAAGTAGATGGGGTAGGGAAGGTATAAAGGCAGGAAAACAGAAGTATTGCGTCGACCGAATGAAGGTGGTTGCTGCTGGAGCAACAGGTCGAAGGGGATTTCAATGGAGTGGGTGGGGCTGGACTAAGGAAGGGTCACAGTGCCTGCCTTGTTGAAGTTTTCTCTATCATTAGGGTAAGTGACTTCCCTGAGAGCTAGTTCTGATGTCTCATTCCATACCTACATGAGGTCAAGGTTCGTGAATGGCATCCTGGTTAGAATGACCATGGGCGATCCAGCACATGTCACAGATGAGGCTGCCAGCAAGCTCAGAGTAATGCAATATCCAGACTGTTCTCTGTCCCTCAGCTGTCTAGGACTAGAATGCTGCCTGTGGGCTCCTCTGGCTCAGCAGATGTCTTAACCTTGACCTCTTTGGTTTCTCTGGGCTCTCAACACCTACCCTATCTTCAGACCCCTGAAACTGGTAAGGCTGGTCCCCGGCATTCTACCTTCACCTTCACAGCTCAGCCAGCCTGGATTTGGCTGAGAGGGACCTCTGGCAGGATTCCTGTCCTCTCCAAACTCTCTAATGACTCATCCTAGAATGAGCTTTCCTTTCCCTCCGAAGATGTTGAGATAATGGGGTCAGTCACAAGTTGGCCTCCTTGTTCTTAGATGTCCCTTTACCGTCTTGCTCCTGCAGAATTCACTTCAAACACCTCAACTATTTTCAAAACAATGATCATAAAGTTGCACGTGGCCATTTGAAAGACCTTAACAGTAGAAAACTGAACAGATAGACCCTCTTCTTTCCCTGTACCTGCCCTACTCTCCTGAGTGAAGCTATTACTATTTTCCTATGTGAGATCTCTCTATCCATTCCCTCTCTCACTGACTCACTCACTCACTCACTCACTCACTCACTCACTCACTCACTCACTCACCATTTATTAAGTCCAAACAATGTACAGGTTCTCCAGGGGATGAAGGTCTGATGGTTCTTGCCTTTGCAGAACCAACTAGTCAGAGAGACCAATGTCCCTCTGATGAGCACAAAACACAATTCAAGTACAACTTTGTAAAACATCATGAAGAAAAAATCCACATGTGAACTATACCTTAACCAATGTGGAAGCCAGAAGGTAGTATCTAATTTAATTGAATTTCATATAATTTTAAGTAAAAGAACTTTGCCTGTAGTCATTAGCATCTGTTTTTCCTTTGTTTCTAAATCACTGTTTCCATAGTTTTTTATTTTAAATAGCAAATCAGATTCTCACTGACAGAAAAGTTCTTTGCACATTAAGAAATCATCCCTTTGCTGATATATGTCCTGCACACACACTTCTCAGTTTCCCATCTGACCTTGGAGAGTGTTTATAGTGCCCAGCCAGGAGTGTTTTTCCATTCAACTTAGCACACTCAGTCTTTTTCTCCATAGGTTTAGGGTTATGTTTGGAAAGGGCTTCCTCTATAGGGAGATGGATCAGTGGTCAAAGCACTTGCCAGATGAGCCAAGAGGACTGATGTTCCGGTTGCCAGAACCCATGTAAATGCTGAGTGGGTATGGGAGCCTTCAAGCCTCGGAAGACAGAGATGGGATTCCAGGAGCAAGCTGGCAAGGGAGACTAGTCATATTGGTGAGCTCTGGTTTTGACTGAGAGACCATGCCTCAAAGAATAAGAGGGAGAGTGATGGAGGGAGAATTCCAGCATCAACCTTGGACCTCTACATGCAAGCACAGAAGTGTACATATAAACCCTGACACATGCACACACACATACACATAAAAAGAAGAGAGTGCTTCCCCTAGGTGAGATTACTAAAAGTTAAGCATGTTTCTGATGGTAATTTTAGTTTTACTGTCAGTATTAAAACTGTGACCTATCTAGAGTGAGCTGAGAATGATATTTTTATTTTTTTTCCAAAGTAGCCAGTCAACTGTGTCAATATCTACTGAATAAGCCACCAAGAACCCAATCACCTGTGTTGAAATCTCCTGGGTCAGCCACCTTTGACCCAATGATTTCCATCCACTCTCTCAATCACTGTATTTCCAGGTGCGGTTGAGTTCATGTCCATATTTCCCACTTTATCTTACTGATCTCATCTTTTCTCCATTGTGGGAAATAAATTATTTCATTATTGAAGCTTCATAAACGCTTGAAAATCAGAAAAGACCAATCTTGATTCAATAGCTCTTCTTTTAAAATGATACTTAGAGCCTATTTTTATCTCCTTCTCTCCAATATTAATTTAAATTCTGAATTAGATCTCTGAATGCCATTCAGTTGGTGAAGGCGATTGCACCAGAAAGGGTAGCCAATGGTGGGGTGGTTTGGATGCATAAGTTCATTTAAGACAATGCTTGAATACATATTATGCTTCCTGAAACACGTTTAGCTGTCCTCTTTGCTGTTCCCAACTTTCTGGTTCTACCATTCCTCATGGGGACTTCTTCATAAACACAAGTTGAATTCATGAATGAGTCCTGGGTAGAATTCTTTGTAGAGAAGAAGGATTAGTGTTAAAGAAGGTGTTAAAGCCATATTAACACCCTCCTGGGTATTCCTCTCTGTTACAGAAATTAAAGGGAGCTGAAAAAATGGAGGATTTCACACCAGCTGCCAGCAGCATTTGATGCCAAGGACAAACACTCACAGATCTGTGTCCTCCAGGGATAGATCGAGACCATTTCCAGGTAAAAGTGAGGATCCCGCTACAGGGGAGGCTGCCGTGTCTGGCTGGCTTCCAATGGGAGATTTCTTCCCAATAGAGCTTCCACACAGTAAGAGGGTTATTTATATGCATCATGAAGCCCCTTAGGGTCTGCAAGATCCCGAGTCACCCACAAAAGATTAAATCACATTCAACCCAGCTTCAGTGCTAAGTATATTTAATTGTATTCTATGTCTTCAAAGTCTGATTATCTTTAATTAAACAGCCCGATGATAGATTTATTACTTACTTGATATGATATAGTAGAGAACTATTCACTGAAATGTTAATAAATGGGAATAGCCTACGGCTGACCACACAGAGTGACAGAGGGGTGTGTGTGTGTGTGTGTGTGTGTGTGTGTGTGTGTGTGTGTCTACAGCGTTTTGAGAGTTGGCTGTATCCCTCTGTTAACACAGTGCAGATATTAATGGCACATAAAAGCACAAGTCTGCCATTTGCTGCCGTGCATGTGTATACAGATATAAATAACTAATCGGCCTTTCACAATCCATCAAAAATACAAAGATTACTAAATTGGCTTTTAAAAACATTAGAATCCCATTAGGGCAAATTCAGCTCCTGACTATAGAGCAAAAAACAAACCACAAGGGGACTCTAAATTCTTGTTTTGTGGCTGCTGATAAAAGTTAAAGGTACCACACGTTCAACCAGGCTATGGAGCCTGGCAGAGGGTGGGGGTGGGGGAGCAGGCGCTAACCTTGGCTGGAGGAAAGAGGCCCTTTTCCACTAGACACATGGAAGGATGCTCCTGGGGGCCATGTCCCGTTTAGGGAGTTATCAAAGCATTCCTTGAGGAAGCTCAGATGCAGCTCAGTGGTTCTCAGCTCCCCCACATGAGCCAGAGTCCGAGACTGATGTACAGAGAGTGCTGGTTTCCTTGCCTCAGGTATGGTGAATGGTGGTTCCAAAACGCATGTCTGCCGAACCCCCAAGACCTGTGAGTGGGACCATATTTACATACCAGTAAGGTAAGGGTGGCACAGGCCTTGTACCAACAGCAGAGGGGAGTGGAACACGCTGATTGTCTTAGTTTCATTTCTTCCGTTGCTGTGGGAGGATACCCTGACAACAGCAACTTTAAGAAAGAAAGGTTTTATTCAGCTCGCAATCCCAGACTACAGGCCGTCACGGCAGACAAGTCAAGGCAGGTCACACCCACAGTCAGG
This sequence comes from Peromyscus attwateri, assembly GCA_902168425.1. Taxonomy (NCBI): domain Eukaryota; kingdom Metazoa; phylum Chordata; class Mammalia; order Rodentia; family Cricetidae; genus Peromyscus; species Peromyscus attwateri. The sequence goes on from CABHPP010136704.1 coordinate 33,886, forward strand.
AGCAGAAGGAAATGCATGCAAGCTCACTGGTGTTCAGCCTTTCTTCTACATCCAACAGTCTAAGACCTAGAGCCAGAGAAATGTGCTGCCCCAAACGGGCAGGTCTTCCCACCTCCATTAGTGCAGTGGAGACAGTCCCACACAGACATGCCCACAGTTCAGTCTGATCTAGACACTTCCTCTTTGGGACTCTTCCCAGGTGATTCTAAAGTGTGTAAAGTTGACAATTAACATAAACCATTACACTGATACACAGAGGCAGCCATGTGAGGAGGGGAAAGGGATTGCAATGGGTATCTACAGGTTAAGGGACACCAGAGTTTGCTGGCAGCCGACAAAACACGGGAGAGATGATGAGTCCAATTCTATCACGCAGCCTCCACAGTAACCAATGCTGTAGATGCCTCAGTCTCAGACTTCCAGCTTCCAGAATACAAGAAAACGTGTTACTGTATTTGTAATCCATTGGGTCTGCGGCCAGAACCGATTTCTCTCTGGGTGTTAAACACATCTGACTGCTCTGAGCAAAGCTTTGAGCCCATGACCTTCTTCTCCCGCTTCAACAACCTTCAGTGGCTCTCTATTGCCTAGAGGAGGAGACGGAAACCCTCCACCCAGGGCTTAGGGGCCTCTGTGGCCTCTGCCTGATCTAGCTGTCCAAACAAATTGCATCCTACTCACAAATCCACAAAGCCACTTATTCCCTGGATGTCTCTGCTCACGTAACTTCTCCTAACTCTAAGCTGTTCCCTCAGTTTTCTATAGGGAGCCATTCCCAGCTTTGCTGGGTATAACACCACACTGCTTCCCTGGGCAAGCTGACCCAAACTCCCCTAAATGTCCCCAGTCCCCCTCTTTTACCCAGCAGGATATGTGTAAATGACATTTAGGTGAAGCTAGAAAATAATAGTACTCATGAAAAATAAGAGTGAAGACTTTTTTGTGGCACTTCCTAAGAGCGTGGCACTTCCTAAGAGCCAGGCACTGTTCTGAGTACTTTACATCATGGATTGTTCTAATCCTCACATCTCTACATAGTCTTTATGATTATTATCATTATGCAGATGGTGAAATGGAGGTCCAGAGAGGTTAGGTATCTTTCCAAAGGTCACACAGATGGGATTATAGATGAGGTTGGGAATTAGTCCATTTGGCTTCATAGTTTGAGCTGCTCAGAGAGAAGGGCAAGGGCTGAGCTGGGAAGGACATGAAGGCACATCTGAAATCAGTGAAAAGCCAGAAGCCGAGAAATAACCTCAAGCAGAGTGCATAGCACCAGGCTGCTGTTACCAGGGCAAGAGAAGATAGTAGTCTAGGCCAGGAAAGGGCTGTGGCCAGAGCATCACCAAGTTGAGTCTCTGCGGTACCTGCACCAGAGGCACATCCGAGTTCTAAACAAGCCAGAGATGCTCAGTAGAATAGAGGCCTGGGATACACAATCCTGTAGAGCAAGGTGACTTCTGGAGCAGGTGGAGTGGGGAACATATAGAGTTTTTAGAGACTCAGCAAAGGCTACACAGCTAACACAGGTCAGGGCTGGCCCTGAACTGCCTCTGGATTCCAGGTCAGGGGCTCTGAGCATCATGACTGGAAGTCACAGATAGGATAGGCTTGGAGTCAAGCTGGTGATGTGCAAGAACCATTGCCCTAGTAGTCTGGAGCATTGGACAAGATGGCTGGTCAGACAGGATGAAGGCTGTGGGTGTAGGGAGCACGTCCAGGTGAGCAGGAAGAGAGGAGGGTGGCTGAGAGCAGCAGGGGTGTATACTAATCTGCAGAGGTGCTTATCTTGTTCTAGCTCCCAGCCACTCTCCGTAGAGGCAGGCCTCAGTGGCAACAGCCTCACAGTGCTCCCCTCCACCCCCCACATCTAGGGAGCCAGGGCCTGGTTAGAGGAACATGCTTTCTATCTGAGCTCTGTAAGAAGGTGCTTGCACACGTAAACACACAGCCCCTGTACAAATACACACATATACAAGCACAGTTGTCCATCTATTTACTGTTGGCGTGTGCGCTCAACTACCTTCTAGTACAAAGCACCATGCCACAGAGAAAGATGATCCACTTCTCTCCCTGAGGGAAGTTTCTCAACAGATGTGATTATGCATCTTCAGAGTTTGTGCCTGTTATTTAGAAGCACTGAGTCGTGAAATCACAGGTACCAAGAGCTGGGAAGCCAGAGATATTATGAAGTACAGCTACCTGAGTCAGCTACTAGCATTTCCAGACCCCAAACATGTGATGATGGTCCCTTATCAGAGTCTATGATTAAGCTCCTTTTTATTAAGATAAGCAAGGTCTAGAGAGGGTAGGGAACTTCCCTAAGGTCACACAGTCTGGATAATGGAAACTTGCTCCCAGTGCCAGGCTGAATTATCAAGTGGGAAGGAGTCAGAATGTGGTGTTGTATTGTACTCTCTATGGCCAGTGGAGTAATGGTCTCCAAAGATGTTCACCATTTACTCACCAGAACCTATGAATATGAAAGGGGGTTTCAAAGTGGTGGGCTGAGTCTCTCTCAGGTTTCCAAAGGGACCTGGTGCGGTCAACACCTTGCTCTTTGTTCACCGAGGCCCATTTGGGCTTCCTACCTCCAGACCATGAAAACTGTTTCAGGTCATTCTGTCTGGAGATCTGTATGGTGGTTACAGGAGACTCAGCATTCATGTTAGGCTGAGCCACACAAGAGGGTTCTTGGGTTCTGGGCCTGGTGGGAGCATCCTCAAGTGGACATCACTAGCCTTCCTGGAGGCCCGGTCAGCAGCTGCATTGACTTATCCAGTGGTAAATGGGCACACAGGAAATCAACGCCTGAAGACGTGTACCAGTTGCTAATGGGAAACGATTCCCCACAGCTCAAGAGGTACGCATGCAGGGAGCCCCTAGAAGGAGGCTGTGGGTTTGGATTGTGACATCTCTGGTGCCCCCCTAGGCCCTCAGAGGTGAGGGTCTCAGGGTGGTTGTGCCCAATTCTAGTCATACTAGGACCAGAGTCTACATCACACAGGGTGAGCCACTGAGTCAGGCCTTCAGCTACCAGGCCTGGAAGCCCACCTATCACCCCTAGGGCAGGTTTAGCCTGGTCTCTGATTCAAACCTGGTCTATTTGCAGAGCATATAAGTGTGGGAACACTGTGTGGCTGGGCCAGTGAGGTGGGACCTGGCTCCCTCACAGGCTGGATGCTTAGAGGAGGCAATGGCTGATTCAGAGTGAATCACCTCCAATCACACTATGGCTTTGTGGCTGAGTCAACTAAGAAAGGCTTGACCCTTCCCACTGCCTCCTCCTAGATACTGGAAGAGAGAGGGCTTCATTGGTGAGGACAGCTGGTGACATGGGGGAGCCTCAGGCTTCACAGGCCCAGGGAGGCTGCCTCAGGATCTGGGAGTCCTGACTGCCCCCTCCAGTCCCTTCTATCATGGGATTGTGGCCACCAGCCTGTTCCCTGTCTCTGCACGTCCCAAATGGTTACAGACAGCTCCACTGTGTCCCTACAGTCACCTGACAGGAGCTGGAGAAAAAGGACCTGTGACATTCCATCCCAGGCTTTGATTAAGAATGGTCCCCACAGGCACATTGCCTCTACCCAAGGAAATCTACCTCACTCCGTGCTCATGCAAGTAGCACAAGTAGCACAAATTAAAAGCAGTGGGACACACACACACACACACACACACACACACACACACACACACACGACTGGAAGTAGTAGGGGATTTGGGATAAAAAAGATTTGGTGGGAGGAAGAAAGATGTAAGAGAAGATGATGGGGAATAACTTTGATCAAAGAATACTACGTATGTATGTATGTATGCATGTATGTATGTATGTACACGTACATACATATAGGAATATGGAGTTGTAAGAGAATAAACAAATTCATGATTTACAAAACCTAGAATGACCCCCAAGGCCCTACTCCAAGATTGGCTGGGCTTCCCTGAAAGTGTTCAGAAGGAAAGGAAGATGCTCCCTGGGGACATCTCGAGCTCTGGGAGGTGTCAGGGCAGGAGGAGGGCCTTCGGGCTAGGCCTGGCTCTGTAAGACAGAGCAGGGTGGAGGTGGATTGGCTCAGGTCTCTGGAGAACACTCTCATGACTTTCTGGTTCCTGGCACCTGGCAGCTGGGGCCACCTGGCTTCCTGGACACACCCTGTGAGGCTGGGAGCAGCTTCTGCCCTGGCTTTTGTCAGCCCTGGGTCTGGGCAGTCCCCTGCTCCTTGCTCTTGATGTTCCACCAGGCTCCTAACAGCAGACAGCCTGTCCTAGCCCACCTTTTTGTATGAATGTGGAGGGACTGGAGTGGCCTGGGGTGGGGGTCGGGGTCATTTGTAGGCCTGGATCTGGGCTGCTTGTTGCTTTCTGAGAATTCCATTGCACTGCTCTAACTAGGACCCAGAGTTCGATTCTCTTCTCTGAGTCCCTTTCTTACTGTGTGGTTCGAACAAGTCATTCTTCCACTTTGAATTCCTATGATCGTAGAGCAAGGGTGGCACACCTCCACAGTAGGTGTGCTACGGGGTCTGAGGTGTCTACACAGTGTGGCCACTTCTTAAAGCTTCTCAATGCTCCACAGCTAGCGGCTGAGATAAATACACTGTGGCCCACAGCTGTAATCCCAGGGTGTGTGTATGTGTGGGGCAATGGCCAAGGATCAGGAGTTAGAGCCTGGGCTACAGATGCAATTCAAGGCTAGCTGGGGTTACTCGAGACCCTGCCATGAACCCTAACTACATGCCTTTTGTTTCTGGAAGCTTAGATGCCCAAGATTAAGGAGGACAGAGGTTCAGGTGGGCAGTTGTTGAAAGAAGGTCTGTCTGGCTCTAGGCAGATTGCATGTGGGTGTACAGAACAGCACCTTCTCATTCTCTCTGGATGTGCAGCTGTGTCCCGAGTTCCCTTTCAGGGCTCTAGTCATGCTGGGATAGGGCTTAGCTCCTAACCACCACTTCCATCTGCAAATATCCTATTTCCAAAGGAAACTCCAGGTGAGGTGCTTGGGGTTCGGGCTTCAGTATACGAATTCTGGAAGGGACACAGTGGAAGCATCATACTTCAGAAGAGGTAGCAGGCGTAAGAGAAGCCTTGTGCACAACCAAGCAGCCTGAGGCTGGGACAGTAGCAGCACTTTGGGAGTTGATATACAGCAGCCCAGCTAGCTTGGAAAACGCTGGAACCAGAGCTGTTAGAGGGCCCAGCTTCACGTCAGGGTCTAATTCTGCCCAGAGAGCTGCTTAGACCCAAGGAAGCCCTCCACAGTTCACACCAAAGTGGCCACAATTGTGTGGGACAGCGAAGGGATGGAGCCAGGGCTTGGCACTGGACAGCCAGTGTACTCCTGGCCTTTTTTGCCATGCTTCCTCCAAGAGCACCCAATGGAGAGGTCACCCAAGGCAGCCTCAGCCCCAGGGGACTCTCAGGGATGTGGCTCAGCCTTTTTTCAGGTCCTTCCCTCTGTGGCTTCGCCCCAGGGGGGGCTCCATTCAGCAATCTAGCCTCAGGTGCCCATGTGCTTCTGGTATGTCTAATGTCACTCTGATCCTAACAGCAGCACAGGAAAATACCTGCTGAGTTCAGGCTCCATGGTGTTTATTAGCTCGAGGTGCCTTCCCTTGGTGCTGGAGGGCATGAGTTTACCTCCAGGGAAGGCAAATGCTGCCCAGGGGCACGAAGCTAATAAACAGGCAGAGAACTCAGCTTGAGGTTTTCCCCCTTTGGCTGTCCCTGCAAAGGGCTAGCTTTAACAGGCATGCCACTTTCTGTGGTTGTATTAAGTGAGTTTGGCTGGACAGGCCTCTTACAGGCCCTTAACGCATTCTAAGAGGGACAAGGAAAGAGAAGAAATACAGGCAGGCACTGGAAGCCTGGGTGGGAGGGGGCAGGCTTGGCTGGTAGGAGAGCAGTCCCCGCTTCTGGCGCTAAAAGGAAAAATTCTAGCTTTAGAGCCAGGGAGAGCCAAGGGCACACCCTGCTGTGTTCTGTGCCAGCCCGTGGGGCCTCAGGCAAGAGAACGGCTGGCACTTCTCCAAGGACCTTTCCCGTACTTGCTGCAGGAGAAGGCAGCCAGTCCCTGGCAGGAGCATCTCTCCATTTTTTTTTCCAGATAGAAAAACCGGTGTATGGTCAATCAATTATCATCATTAGGTGTCAGTGGGTGGAAGTGGCGGTGGCTGTGCCGGGAAAGGGTCTGGAAAGAGGGATCCCTCCACAGTCTGCATCTAAATTCCCACTGAGCTTCGGCATGGCCTTACAGTGTCTCCTCAGACATCTGCATTTTCTAACCCTCTCACCAAGGCCTGTGCATCTCAAGAGGCCACCCCAGGGATCAGCCTCGTTCCTGCCTGACAAGCCAATAGTCTTTAAACCGCTCTCAGCAAATCACACTGCATTATGGGAGGGGCAGGACTGTGCTTCCCCAACCTTGCAGAGGCCAGCCCTCGAGCAAAGAAAATGCCTGGCTGACGTTCGCTGGATGAATAAGTGAGAAGGACAGAATGCATGTTTAGAGGGAGACAACCCATTTCTGGTGCCTCCCTGTTGGTCAACATCAGGTCAGGTCTCCGGCATGGCATATTCGGGACACCCCAGGTGCCGCGGCACATGACTAAGGAGTTCTTCATCTGGCTGATGAAAGAATAAGGAAATTAGTGTGTGAGTGTTCTTGTTTTGGATCTTGGGCTAATTAATTCCCAGGCCACTCAGATGAGTGGTTGTGCAGATCTGAGTTCGAACCCCAGTTTCAATCCTCAGAAATCCTGTGGCCCTATCCAGTGACTCCAGCCAGGTGACAGCAATGATGGATTGTGCTGAGTCAAGCATGGGGTGTCACAGGCTCCAGGCACTGGCTAGGGTGGCCACACCCCATCCCTAGGAAGTTGCTATTGCTCTTTAGATGGAGAAAGGTCAATTTTCAAATTAACTTTATTTGGTGTAGTTCACGGCCAACATTATATTCACTGTTGAAAGTGCAGCCTAGGAGTGTCAGCCAGTGGGCCATCTGATAACTAATTAACCAAGAACTCGATCATAGAGTGCGTTCACTACTCTTCCCTGTGCTGTGACAAGACAAAAGGCCATCAGAGAGGAAGGATTTGTTTTGGACTCATGGTTGAAGAGGAGATACAGCCAGTCTTGGAGGCTGGGAAGGCCTGAGGTGACTGATCGCACTGTATCCACAGCAAGCAAGTAGAGGGGTAAGGGCTGATGCTCATCTGGCTTCCTGCTTTTTATTCTGCCAGGGACCCCAGCCCACGGGAGAGTGCCACCCACTCAGAGACCCCAG
>CABHPP010136704.1:41177-54065 GCA_902168425.1 Peromyscus attwateri
AGCCCACGGGAGAGTGCCACCCACTCAGAGACCCCAGCCTACAGGATGGTGCCAACCACACAGGGACCCCAGCCCACGGGATAGCGCCACCCACTAAAGGACCCCAACCCACAGGATAGTGCCACCCACACAGTGACCCCAGCCCACAGGATGGTGCCAACCACACAGGGACCCCAGCCCATGGGATAGTGCCGCCCATGCAGTGACCCCAGCCCACAGGATAGTGCCGCCCACACAGTGACCCCAGCCCACAGGATAGTGCTGCCTACGCAGTAACCCCAGCCCACAGGATAGTGCCGCCCATGTAGTAACCCCAGCCCACGGAATGGTGCTCCCCCCAAATTTCGGGTGGGTCTTCTCTACTCTGTTCTGTCTTTCTAGGAACACCTTCAAAGAAGCACCTAGAGGTGTGTTTCCATGGAGACACTAAATCCCATCAAGTTGACATGAAGATGAACGATTACATGATTACATGGCATTTCCATCATCTCCTAACGTTGAGAGATTGAGGCTGTCAGCCAGCAAAGAGGACCAGCAAGGCCTGAGCCTGGTTGTGACTCCAGAACCTAAACTCCATCTCTCCCTCCTGCCCTGCCTCCTGGATCTCCCTGAGGCCAGCTCCTGCACCTGAACCCTGCCTTGGTTTCCCCCAATGGCAGGCTGTTCCACTCCTTTCATTGAGTGCCTCTCCCCTCCCCGTTTCCAGCAGCTTGGATTTTGTAAATATTCCTCCTACAGAGTCTCTCTGTCCCTGGTGCAGCCACCATGGCAGCCGGCTGCCTTTCCCAGCGCATACTGCTTCCATGTCCGAATCGCTCCCGGATGTCAGCATCACTCCAGCAGCTCAGATCCTTTGCTGAGGGTACTTGTGACAAAGTACCATTGTCACAAGGGGCACAGAGTCCTCTTTGGGTGCTTGGTTCCATTGATAAAAACCTTTTTAGAAGGGAACTCAATGACATTTTACTGAAGTTAGAGAAAAAAAAAACAACCAAAAACCAACAGGGTGGCAATCTGGAGATCTTAGCAACTGCCAGAAGGAGGTGGGGGGTAGCGGTGGGGAGAGTGCAGAGAACCTTGACAGACAGGGTGGACATGCCTTGAGAAAGGAGAACAGCACCCAAGCCTCTGTTCTGTGAATTTTTTTCCTTTCTCTTTATTATTTGAAAAGACATAAAATTGCCCTTCTTCTAGGGTACGTGGACTTTGGACACAAAAGCAGCATTCTACCTTTTGGGGACAGTCAAGGGGGAAATATTAAATATTTTTGGTTTAGCCTGTTAGCCGAGAGTTTGTCTGGGCAGTCGAGAACTTGGGATGTATCTAAGAGAGGAAAGACTAATAACTCACTGCATGAGTTGCTGTCTGTGTACCTTCCAGTGTCCTTAGCTTTGAGCACAGAAAGACAGGCTAACGGCTGTTTATTGTTCCGACCTTTCAGCTTCGGGACAGTCTAAAGGCCCTGCCATGGATTCAAAACCTACAGCTCCTCCTCCCTTCTTCCCCTAACCCCTCCCCCTTCCTTCAGACATGTTATCACTACATAGCCCTGGCTGTCCTGAGACTCACTATGTAAACCAGGCTAGCCCTGAACTCACAGAGATCCACCTGCTTCTGCCTCACAAGTGCCGGGATTAAAAGGTGTGCATCACCTTGCCCTGTCTAGCAATATCCCTTTTGTTATTTTTTTGTGACAAGATGCCATGTAGCCTGGACAGGAATCACTATGCAGACAAGGATGGCCTTGAATTTCTGACTGTCTTGGCTAGCGCTGGGATTACAGGTATGAATCACCATGTCTGATCTATGCAGTGCTGGGGATTGAACCCAGGACCTTATGAATGCTAGACAAGCACTCTACCAACCCAGCTACTATGTCCCTGCTCATGGTTAAGACAATGTCCCTACCTGGGCCATTGCAGATCCGCTATGAGCCAGCGGCAGGAAGTGGGAAGGAAAGCCAGGTGTGGTGTGCCCAACAGAATACATGCTGTGCACTTTCTGATTTCCAGCTACGAATGGGTTCTCAGAAGCACCTATGATGAAACAGTGATGAACCAGCCTCCACAGCTAGACTATCTGGGTTCAAACCCCAGCTTGCCTACTTACCAGCTGTGTGACTTTGAGGTTACTGAACTTTCTGGACCTTGGTCTGTTCATTTGTAAAATGTCAATAGAACAGTACCTACCACTTAGGAGTGCTATGAAGGGTCAAGCAGTCCGTATGTGAGGAACTTTAGAAGAGTGGCCAGTACAGAGAGGGCTGTGAGCATCAGGGAGGACTTCACAACGCCTTGGACACCAGCAATGACAAGCGAGGGGACCAGGAACCCAAACACCTGCTTCTCTTTATGTCATCTGCATACCTCTCCCAAGCAGGCTGTGTTGCCCTGGACACAGCTGTACCTACCCCGCCCCACCCACATGTGTTCCCAGCTTGCCTTGGAACAAGAAGAATCCCTGCTACCTCTGCACGCAGCAGAGAGCAGCTCAGAGTGGAAAGATGTGTGAAGTCATCCTCCAGGCCAGCACACACACACACACACACACACACACACACACACACACACACGCACACACACACACACATCCTTTCCCTAAAATAATCTCCACCGTGGTTTTGTACAGTTCTGTAAATATTGCTTTATAAGAGAAAAGCTATGTTGTGTGTCAAGAGGATTAGAAAAAATAAGAATAAATAAAACTGATCTCATTTATTGCCCTGCAGGTATAATTCCCTCCTGGGCTGGGAGAACAGATTTATGGGCAAGGTTGGGTGATTCTCTTTGGAAGGTCAAGTGTTCTGCGGGTTTTGTTGCTTGGGTCTTCAATTTGAAAACACACACACACACACACACACACACACACACACAAGCACAGATGTATATCATGAGAACACACATCCATGCAAACACAGACACACGGATATATACACCTGAATATACAATACATATATGTACACACACACACTATGTCTGCGAATATACACATATGAACATTTACACATGCATCTACAAACACACACAGACACATATACAGACATTTTCCTGTATATACACATATGCACACATATATACACATGCACATGCAGACTCACACATACATGCATACACAGAGAAACACCTATGCACACACACAATACATGCATACACACATACACAGTATACATACACACATGCACACATAGAATCACATGGTTCCAGAGCCACAAGAGCTTCCCTCTCACAAAGCCATGGGTTGAAAGGCAGAAGTAGTTCTGGTGCCACCAACACTCGCATCCACTGTCACCCAGGAGACAGCAGGACCGAGGACAGATGGACCATACTGAGGCACAGACACAGGAGTGATGGCGATAACAGGATTTGTTGATTGGTTAGACCAGTGGCTTTTGATGTGTGTGTGTGTGTGTGTGTGTGTGTGTGTGTGTGTGTGTGTGTTGTGTGCTCCTGTACATACTAGGCAAGCACTCTGTTACTGAGCTCCCAGTCCAGTTGTTTAATCTCTGGAAAACCTGAGTTAACAACATGAACAGAAGCAAGAGACAATGGATTTGGGCTCAGTGGTCCTAGGGTTTGAGTCCTGCTTTGCCACAGATGCATCTTAGCACTGTTTGGCACCTCAGTTATCTGGTCTCTAAAATGGGTGCATTTCCACAGCAAAGGAGAAAATGTGAGTTCCTCAGTTTTTAAAAAAGGATTTATGAGTTTGCCTGCTTGTGGGTATGGGTGTCAAGTCACCAGGGATAGGAGTAAGTCACTGTGACCTGGGAGCAGAACCCCAGTCCTCTGCAAGAGCAGCTGGTGCTCTTAATCCCCAAGCCATTGGTCCATCCCAGGTCTCTCCCCACAGCCTTCTATTCTGTGCATGCTGGGAGGGTCACACAGGGTCCAGCGGGTGCTGAGGCCATACTGCTCCGCATGCAGAGCTGCAGACCTAGGCTCATCTCACTGGACCTGTGCTTCTCACTTCCTCAGTGAGTGACAGCTTCTTTCCACAGATCAGGATCACTGAGTCAACCTTGACCATCTTAGTTCTCTTAAGTACCATACTTGATCTGCAGTCAGTCCCATTCATCATCATGAACCAGAACTCCATAGCTTCTCAGCACTGATCTCCCACCCCCACCCCAGGGCAGCCACCTGGCCTGCTCCCCTCATCTCTGATGGAAGACTATTGCCCCAGCTTCATGAAGATGGGGAGTATCCATTGGCTCAGAACCTATTTTTACCCTGCAGTCAGAGTGATTTGGGGGAAGAACAAGTGGATTGAGGCCTCCTTTGCTTAGACCTCCTACTGGCCCCATCCCATTCAGGTAAAAGCCTACATTATCAATGCCCATGGGGTCCCTCATCCCTGGGACATGCCCCCCATGATCTCTTGGCTCTAGGAATCCTGGATTTTTGGCTGGTTTAGAATATGTTCATTGAATTCTGACTTCAGGTCATCCATGATTTATCCTTGGCCTGGAACTGTGTAGACCCCTAGATGTCCAGGACCCCAGCTCCCATGGCCTCAGCTGACCTACACCCACCAAACTTGTAGTTTTTTCTTCCCTGACATGCTGGTGTATAGGTTTAAGGTCAGCTGCACAAAGGGAAGAGTTCTGCTCTCAGGCTCTCCTCCCTTCCCTCAGCACACAGATCTGTGGGAGCACAAACCAGGCACTCGTCACCACTGGAGGACTTCCAATCACCTCTGTAAGATGGAGGCCTGGATGCTGTCTGTCATCTGAATGCATTAACAGCAAGCAGCCTGGGCCATCAATACATTGTCCCTTCTGTGTCTGGGAAGAGCTTTGGGACAGTACCTGGGAGTCCAGCCAGCTAAGTTCTTTCTGCCCCTGACCCAGTACCAGTCTGCAAACTGTGAGTGCTGGGTGTGGGTCAGGAGTGTGTGTGTGAAGATGCATCAGTCCCCAAGGAACAGCAGGGGCCTGGGAAAGTCGATGGTGGGACACATTCTCTCAATTCCCTGCAGATGAAATAGGATAGAGATACAGATTACAGAATTCTGAGTGAGGACAAGAAGAAAAGGAGCCACCTGAAGCTATACCCTTGGCCTGGAGCTTCTGGGTCAAACACTCAAACTGTGGTGGGAGGTAGGGCTCTTCCTCAGAAAGCTTAAAACAGAATGGAAAGGGCATGTTAGATACATGCCATTTACTGGCTGGGAGTGGTGGCCATGTGCCCTCTGGCTCACAGAGTACCCTCCCTTAACTTCTTCTGCAAATGGCACCCCAAGTTTATTCTGGGGACTACCACCTGCCGTCCGTTTGCTGAACAACCATTGTGGACTCTCTCTGCTCGGGTTTGTCACTCTGAGCACTTCCCTCAAGTGACAAGGACTGGGTGGGGAAGGGACAACTCCTTAGTCCTGAGTCAGTTTCCTCAACAACCAATGCTGAGAAAGGTGCTGGGGGTGCTTAGTTGGCTGGTTGGCTGGTTGGGTGGGTGGGTGGGTGAGGTAGGTGGTTGGTTGCTTTGGTGGGTGATTGGTTGGGTTGGTGGGTTGGGTAGGTGGTTGGTTGGTTGGGTGGTTGGTTGGGTGGTTGGGTGGTTGAGTGCTTGGTTGATTGGATGGTTGGTTGGTTGGGTGGGTGAGTAGGTGGTTGGTTGGTTGGGTGGGTGGTTGAGTGGTTGGTTGATTGGATGGTTGGTTGGTTGGGTAGGTGGGTGGGTGATGGGTTTGTTGGTTGGGTAGCAGGTGGGTGAGTAGGTGGTTTGGTAGGTAGGTGGGTGGTTGGTTGGTTGGTTGTTGGGTGGGTGGGTGATAGGTTGGTTAGTTGGGTATGTAGGTGGGTGGGTGGGTGGGTGGTTGAGTGGGTGGGTAGGTGACTGGTTGGTTGGTTGGGTAGGTGGGTGGGTGGGTGGGTGGTTGTGTAGGTGAGTGGCTGGCTGGTTGGTTGGTTTTTGAGACAGTTTTACTGTGTAGTGTGGGCTGGTCTTGAACTCACAGTCTTTCCTACCTCACATTCCAAGTAGTGGGATGGCCAGGCTGGGCTGAGACATGTGTTTTGAAGGCATGAAGAAAAAACCTTGAAATCCAGTGATCATCTTAGCTTCAAGAAGGGTCAGGACACCCAAGAGAGAGAGCAGAGCCAAAGACAGGAGAGCTGAGCCCAGAGTTACCAGAGGCAGAACCAAACCATCAGCAGAGCCCCAGGTCCAGCCATACCAGAAGCTAGAATTCCAGCTAATTCCACTGCTGAATGAAGACACTTGGCTCCATCTACGTGGAGTTGGATTTTTCTGCCACGTACTGGAGGAGATTTTGGCCACACAGCCGTAGGAAAGCCACTATGCCTGGCTAGGCTTTTGTGTGTGAAAGGAGGTGGAGACCAGGCAGCCCCTGGGCTCCTCTAGTATGCCATGGTTCTAGGTAGGGCCACAAGCAATGGCCCAAGTCCTGAATTCCAGAGGGATCCAGGCCATGCAGACCCCTAGGCAGGGCCTGCAGCAGTATGCTTGGACACTCCTTTCCTTGTGACAAAGCCTTCTAGGAACTGCCCGCCACACAGAAGCCTGTCACTGCACAGAAGGCCTCTCTGGAAGATCAGCAGCCAGAAAACAGGATCCCAGCACTGTTTAGATCTGTGTAGGACCTTGTCCCTCTAATGCGGGCTCTCAGCCTTAGCAGTGTGGACCGTATGAGAGGACAATTATGTTTCCTGAAGGGCTGGTCTGTGTATGTCAGAATGTTCAGCATCATCCCTGGTCTCCACCCACAAGATCCAATATGGTCACCTTGTTCTCAACTGTGATAACCTCAAATGTCTCCAGACATAGTCTCATAGTCAGGCGCAATTGCCCCTGGTTAAGAACCACAGTTCTGAAGAATACTGGTGGTCTGGAGGACAGGGCTGGCCTCCCAGGTGTGACTGTTCACTTTGCCTCCAGTCTTCCCTCTTCCTACCTAAATCAAGTGATCTGTTAATATTGCTCTTTCCTTCACTGCTGCTTTTGGATACCACACACTACTGTGCAGATTTCTGTGCTTCGCCAATTGGTGTGAGCCCTGGCACATCCATGTCTGCACACATGTGTTCCTCTAAGAGGCCTATGTGGTGGGCTATCCCCCACGTGTACGTGCTGGCATGTACAAATGTGTGTGTGTGTGTGTGCACGTACGCAGCATACAGAATTCCTCAGGTCTTTGAAACTGCGGCTGTGACCTTCACGGTTGAAGGGCTCCCCCATTCACACTCTCTGATCGTTCAGTTGCATCTTTGCCTGATACAGTGGAAGGAATCTGAAACTGAGAGGTGGAACACCTGCCCGGGGTTTGGGCTGTGCTGCTTCTTGCTGGAGGGCTTTGGACAAATCTCACCCCACTGTCTCAATGGCTTAGAACGTCAAGGAACATTAGGCGTCGGCAAACCCCATGACCTCCTAGTGTCTAGTTTCCACCTGTCATTACATCCGACCCCCTGCTGCAGGCTGATCTCCCAAAGCACAGCGTGTCCTTTGCTCGAAAGCATTCTATGGCTGCAAGAAAAAGGTGCTTTGTTTTGTCAGGGAGCATGGAGCACCTTCTACAATCAGATACTGTTTACCCTTCCGCCTACTTATACACGAGTGAAAGCTAGTGACTTCAGTGCCCAAACATTTCTGAGTTTTCAACTTTATTCTTGTTCCTTCTGCCTCAAATGCCTTTCTCTGACCTCACTTCTATCCACCCCTTTCTAGGCTTGTCACAAAGTTCACCTGCTTTGGTGGCCCCTACCGCACCTGGTGTCACCCAAAGCAGTAGTGTCTGACCTAGGACCTCCCTTGCACAGCTGAGAACCAGGGACATGAGCCAGGCTTCCCTGAGGCTACTATTTCCGGACTCCTACTGCATCTCCTTCTACCCAGCTGAAATATGGAGCTGATAAAGTTGCCAAGCTCAGAGAATTTCCATTTTCATTCCACCCTGTTAGGAACTGTGCCAACTCACAGGATCTCACGCAGGTTGTGGATGCTGAGTGCTTATCACCTGAAGTGCTCAGTACATTTCAGTACTACCATTGCCATCCTTATTGGGCCCTGGAGAGAGGTTAGGAAAATAGATATTCCCTCAGGGCTAAGGTGAAATGATAAAAAACCAATTAGAGCACACAGACCAACTTCTAATTCCACACTGGCCTCCAGAGGAGGGAATCAGAAATAATAGCAGCACACACCTGCTTGGTGCTTAAAATGTGCCAGACACATCCTTAGTACTTTATGTACACTGACTCTAATTCCCAAAGCAGCCCTAAACATGGAGGCCATTAGTGATCTGTTCGCTTGGTGGACACTGAGACACAGACCTGAAATCACACAGCAAAACTGAGACTTGATCTCTGAGGCCCTCTTCATTGTGATGAAGACCCCTGTGTCCTTACAGGCTACGTTTGCAAAGGCCACTGGCACGCAGATCCAAGAAGCTCTAGGGAGAAAACAGTAGCAGAGGCTGCAGGGGAGCTGAAAGGTGACTTTGTGAGAGGCTGTCTGCAACGTCACGTGTTTAGTCTGAGCTCTAAATTGCCACCTGAGATTGGCTGGTAATTTGCAGGACTAGAGAACATCTGGAGGCCAGATGCGTCCACCATTTTCTGAGACAAGTCAATGTATGTACCACTTTTGAAACCTCTCAGTTCTCAAAGCTCTGAATAACACTTCTGTGGGAGAAGGGAGGAGGAGGTGGGAAGAGAGTATCAGAAAGACCAACTCTGGCACGAATCAGGAGCAAACTTCATTTCCCCGTGAGAGTCAACGCTTTGCAGGGGCAGTCCACTCAAAACAAAGGTCACTGTGGTTCAGTAGGCATTAGGGCAGAGCTGGGGCTGGCAGGGCTCAGAGCCAATCCGAGGGGTTGCCGGGCTAAGAAGGTGGGAATTGTCCTCAGTATGGCAAAGCTACAACGTTAGACTCCAGATGTCTTCTCTCCAGGAGGCAAGGTCAGAGGGAGTTAGACTCTCAAATGAAAACACATGCACGATATAACGTGAAGATAGAGAGGTGATGTTGGATTATTGTTTGAGATCTGAAGGCAGAGAGTGTCACCAGTTATCCACGGTGACACTTTCTGTATCTGCATTAAGTCTTTTCTTTATTCACTTATTTGCTTATCAAATTATACTCAAATGACTTCTGAACCATTCACTAACCCAATTCTGTTAGGAGCAGCTATGTGTGGATGTAAGACTAGGAATATGAGACACAGTGGTGCACTAGATCCCTGAGGTTACAAGACTAGGAATGTGAGATACAGTGGTGCACTAGATCCCTGTGGACACAAGACTAGGAAATGAGACGCAGTGGTGCACTAGATCCCTGTGGCTCTGGTCTTTGATGGCCGGCTCACCTGGCCTGGCTTGATGTGACCCTGGCCTTATATTCCCTTCCAACCTCATACCATCCAAATAGTCAAAGCCTTTGAAATTCAAACAAGATCATATCTCCTGAATATAAAGTTTAACTGTGTTATATGCTGGCTTCCAGATAACCAAAACCACTGTCAGCCCCACAACAATACTCCCTGCACTAACCTGTCTGGAGTAATGTGTACAAGTGTTGAGCTGTACATCTGGGCCCTCACATGTCACTCTCAGCTGTGCCTGGAGGGAAGGCCTATGCTCATCACAGGTATGAGAATTTTCATCTAACAACTTGTGGCCCTGGGAATTACTTTTTCTATTCACACAGGGTGCATCCTGGATTTTAACTTCTTACCTGCTGTTTTAATTTTCAGCTGTTGCTTTCCAAGTCATGTGATCCCATGGATCTGCCATTCATGCTTCTGCTAGAAGCATTACATACAGGAAAGAGAAATCCATATCCTAAATAATTGTCTGTTTCTACCTTTCAAGATTTATTTTTTATTTTTAATTTTGCAGGTGTGTGTGTGTGTGTGTGTGCACTAGAAGAGGGCATTGGATAACCTAGAACTAAAGTTACATGAGGTTGTGAGCCACCACATAGGTGCTAGGAACTGAACTTGGGTCCTTGCAAGAGCAGTATGTGCTCTTAACCATGGAGCCTTCTCTCTAGCCCATAAGTTTTTCCCCTTCCATGGTGGAAGCATGTAGTGTAGTTAACTTGCAGTCATGTAGCTTTCTAATCATTTCAGATGGTTTTGCTTTATAAAGGACTCAGAGCTGGACCCTGTTGCTGGTCCATTAGTCATTCAACAAGGGCAATGGTCAGGCCGGCCTAGGTGAGTAGAAAGTATGTACTGAACCCAGTCACAGACAGCACCCCTGACACTATGACCGCTGGCCAGCACTTGGATAAGGAGAGTGTGAGCAGGAAAACAGCCAATGCACCTGCAGAATGGGTCATCCAATCCCCTTATGGAAATCCTCTGATGAGGTCATCTTTGGTGAGCATCCCCAGGGGACATAAGTATCTCCATGAGTTTTGCATGGAGAAGTCTAGCCTCATCCTGCTTCCCTGGAGACCTTTGTCGCCTGTTTTCTAATCTGGCCAACCCATCGATCAGTGCAGACTCACATCCAACCATTTCTCTAAAGATAAATACAAAACAGTCTGGAAGGTTGCTTCAAATTCTGACTAATGAGAAGACAGTGATGCCCTTTGGGTATGTGCAAGAAAGAGGCTAAGACCATGCAGCTCTTGGCATCTGGATAATCCCATGTGCTCTTCTGGACCATAGTAAGAGAGAGCCTTGTCTTCTGTGAACTGGTGGTGAGGAACTCTCCATGAGGAACTGGGGCAACATAGTTGCAGTGGGCAGAGCTCTGGCCACAACACTGGCCTGCCCTAGGAGTCTTTCTCCCCCACGGGGGCAGAGGAAGCTCTCTGCTCAGCTGGAGCCTGCTTTCTTTGTGGCCGATTTGCTTGATGGCCACTGGGACAGTGTCACTCACCTGACTTTCTTTCCCCAATGCCTTCCCAGAGGCTTGGAGTCTGGTGTACAGGTCCCCAGAAAAGCCTATAGAGAGAGGGTATAGCATTCATTTAAAAGGTCGTATCATGTCTACTTCCTTTTGGATTTTCTCTTGTTTTCCTTTTATTTCTCTGTCACTGAGTTCACATTTAGTCTATCTTGCCACATAATACATAGACTTTTCATTTTCATAACTGGGGATGGAACCCTGGGTCTTTAATATGCTAGATATGTACTTTATCTCTGAGGATATGTGTAAATGTACATATATATACACACATATGCATAAATATACACATATATATTCATGCATATGTGTATATATTACATATGTACACACACACACACACACACACACACACATATAAACCATTAGGTGAGTAGTATAAAGTCAAATAAAAGTTTTAAGTTTGAATTCTCAAAAAAAAAAAAAAAAAAGCCCCAAAACCCAGGTGACCTTGGACATTGAGGGGGAGGCACACCTGCAACATTCTCACTAAAGTACACGCCCCAAACACCACAGGACACACCCGAGCGTCTTCCCAGAGCCCATTGACAAGAGGGATCAACCTCCTCATCTGGAGCATCAAACGAACAGGAACAACTTTCAGGACCAGCTTGGCTAGTGTCACAGTGCACACCCAGAAGAGAAAATGGCTCTTGGCTGGTGTCACTCTGAGGTGCACTCGGGGTGGTCAGGCTTTTGTTCCCTTGTTTTGCACAGTGACGTCTCTTCACCTGTTTGCTGACCTGTTGGTATTGGGGACACGCACTACAGACAAAAAAGCAGGGGAGAGACCATGGATGCCCTTGACGTCCCTTTGGTCAGAGGTGAGACACAGAAGTGATCTTTTGTCTTCTTCAAGGCAGGAGGCTCAGCATCAGAAATTTTAAAATAAATTTTACTGTTTTATTTTATGTGTATGGGTGTTTTGCTTGCATGGGCATTGATGCATCACGTGTGTGCCTACTGCCTAGGGAGATCTTAAAGATCACTTGTGTGTCTCACCTCTTACAGTTTCGGGTAGTTGTGAGTCACCCTGTGGATGCTGGGACTCAAACCCGGGTCCTCTAGAAGAACAGCCAGTGCTCTTAACTGCTGAGTCACCTCTCTAGGCCAGTAGAGCCTGAATTTTAAATCAGGAAGATACAGCATTTTCAAATGCAGGAAACAGACTCATCTAAATATCCCCGAGGAGCCAGCATGTAGCAGGGCCATTCCTGTGATAGACAATGGAAATTTCCTCCAAACAATGGATCCCCTATTCACATGGAAAGTGCAGGTTCCTTTCTTCTGTGTCTGTGGCATGTGTGTGTTCGTGTGTGTGTGTGTGTGTGTGTGTGTGTGTGTGTGTGTGTGTTCGTGTGTGTGTGTGTGTGTGTTCGTGTGTGTGTGTGTGTTCGTGTGTGTTTGTGTGTGTGTGTGTGTGTGTGTGCATATAAATGAGTGTGCATGCATGTTCATGTGTGAGTAGAGGTCAGAAGTTGATATCCGATAACTGCCTCAATTGCCTGTCACCTTCTTTGTTGAGAGTGTCTCTCACTGAACCTTGAGCTCACCTGGCTGGCCTGTGAGCCCCAGGGATTGATCCTCTTGTCTCTGTCTCCTGCTCTGGGATTATAGGTGCATGCTGCCACACCATGTTTTTTAACGGATGCTGGAGACACGAACTTAGGTCCTCTCGCTTCTGCAGTAAGCACTGTACCTACTGAGCTGTGTCCACAGGCCCTCGGCTGCTTTTCTTTAGCCGAATCTGACAAACATTTATCGTACATCTACTACACAAACACCCTGTTAGCACAAGCGTACACATAACAAATAAGGAGCACACTGGGGACTTGCAGACAGCAGTAAGCAGGTTAGTGTACAGGGAAATGCGTGGACACATGCTTCATGCACTCTCCCCTGCACAGTGTTCCCTGCCCTCAAGGTGGGGGCAGACCCAGGGCTCCCTTTATTACACTAATTCCTAGGAAGTCTCTAGAACGCAGCTCAGGCATTACCTGTACACCGCC